>JAIUZE010045757.1:0-13515 GCA_022085475.1 Heliosperma pusillum | reverse complement strand
TTTTTATTTATGACACCCTTCGTTATGTATTTAAATGATTTTTTTTCTTTCCGCAAATTTGAGGGTGTCACAGTTGGTATCAGAGCATTTTTGCTCCCGACGCACGTTTGTGTACCCTAGTATAAATAACTTGACCTTATTAAAATAATAAACTTGTGAGATAGAATGGTAGGATGGGTAGATTAGGATTTATGTTGTAGTCTATTTGTTTATGCTAATTGTTAGGAGTAACTTAATTTGTTTTGTTTTCTTATGAAGATGGTTGGACCTCGTGTAGAAGAGATCTGTGTTACCTAGAAGGAGTATCCTCTACCGAAGATTTGAAGATTTACAAGCCTAATTGAAGTTAATTCCTTCTTCATCTAGAATTCTCTCGTCCTTATTGGATTATACTCTCTTCCTTCTATTTAAGAGCTTCTTTCTCTTCCAACCTTTTTACCTCTTGGAAATTACTCTTAATAGTTCCTCCATTATACCATTGGTATTCTTACCTTCCTCTTGTAACAATTGTATGGATCTCATACCCATTTGTATGTGGTATATTATACTTAGTCGGAAGAACTTTGAATTTTGGGGAATATTAGTGTTAGTTAGAATGAACTTGTGATTTGAGGAAATGGTATAGATCTAATTTCACCCTATGGTGGTGAGAGTGGGTATCCTTGAGGAAAGTGTGGTAAGGTTTGTTTAATGATTTTAAGGCTTGAAGCTTGTCATGACTTGTGTGTAAATAGTTCATGATATTCGAAGGTGTAAAGTCGAATGAGTTGGCTATTACTTCTTAACTCATTGGTAATTTAGTCTTTTGGAATTAGAAGTTTAGTATTGGTTTGAAGACCATGCTTATGATATGTCTATTTTGGAGTAAATAAGAAGTTTCGAATATGGTAACTAGCCATCCTATTAAGCTAGTTCCGTGTTTAGATGATTATAAGGATTTGAGGATAAACTTAGGAGGAAAGTCTCTTAGTGGTTTTAGACTATGAAAACTTGAAGTTGCACTATCATTTCTTTTGAGGATCGAATCAAGCATAATGGTGGTTAGTTGTTGGGGTTAAGGATTTTAGTGGTTCTTTAAAGGTTACTTGGAAAAATAGTTGTTTTAAATGTTGGGCCCTAATGGGAATAATTACCTTGAGGAATTTTGGATTTGGATGACCAAACTTGAGGAATATTGTTATAAGCAAAAAAAAAAAAACCGATGTATTGAGAGTTTAGAAGAGATAGATAAATTGATTACGGTCACATTTGCCTATGTTTGGCAACAGTTAAGTGAAATAAGTTTTGTGTGACTAATCTCTTTGAGGTTTCGAGATTCAACTTTTGAGGATGAGAGGGTTCATTGTAAATAAGTTGGGGTAATGAATTTTTGGAATAAATTTGATTAAGGGATTTCATCGTAAGTTCTTTACTTTGTGGTGGTTAGCGGTCTTGTTTCCTTAATTATAAATATTGTGATGGTGATTTCCAATAATAGTTTCGATGGACCTTAGAAGATTCTAATGGAATTAAATAATTGGGAGTGGTTACTCGATGTGTTAGGCTTATGAAGTATCTTGGTAGGAATCCGATGATTGAAATGTTGAGTATATATTGCACTCTCTTGAGGACTGGTTTACTTGTACAGTTAGTATTGTCGGGTTACAATCGACATTAGAATTATCATAGATGGATGATAGTTTTGTGATTCATTCCTCTCTTTTCTCTCTTTCTTTTCGATTTATTCTTTCGAATATTTCGTTCCTTTTATCAATTATCATCTCGTATAGATAGGTTATTAAAAGCTTTAGTTAGAAATTTTAGGTATAGATAGTAGTGTTATTACTTTTACTATAGAATTTTTGAACTAAAAGCTTTTGGAAATTTTTGATGATTTCAAGTATTTTACCGTCAAGGAGTGTTGAGACTTGTTATTGGAGACGTTCGATAACTAGTTTTCTCATTTATTGATGCGAAAATGTATCTTTTAAAGTCTTTGACTTGGGACGTCGATGTTCTTAACAGCTGACGAGAACTTTCCGTTTCATTGATAAGACTCTATATTGTTATTATAAGTATATTTTTAACAATTTTGAAATAGACCTACATATATGTTACGTTCCTTCTTCTAAGTTTCGAGGACGAAACTTTTTAAAAGGAGGGGTGATTGTAACAACCCGAAAAGTACCCAATTTTTCTAGTAAAAATATTTACTAACACTTTTCAGTAGAACTTAAGTTTTTAAAATAGAAATTTTGTTCGAGTCGTATTTTGAAATTCCGCGTTCGTATTTGGAATTTCTGAGGGATTTCATGAAAAGACCGTTTTTAGTCATCTTTGACTTTTCTTGACTTTTAAGTCGTCTTTGACTTTTCCTTGACTTTTTAAAGTCGTCATTGACTTTTTCTTGACTTTTAAGTCGTCATAAACTTTTCTTGACTTTTAAGTCATCTTCGACTTTTCTCGACTTTTCAGTCAACTTTGACTTCCGTTGACTTTTTCCCGACTCGTCTCATAAGTTTGAAGACCGAAATTTTATTTAAAAAAATAATATTTTTGATTTATTTTTATTTAGATTTATTAAGATTTATCATAATTTAATATAATTATTTTGAATTTATTCGGAATTTAAAGAATAACTTTTACGGTTTTTAACCGAACGTCATTTAACTATTCCCGACGCATCGTAAAGCGCGCAACAAAATCGAAACTCGACTTTGGCATGAGTCACGCGCCCATGTCATCGTTTTCCACTCACGTTAGATATTTTAATTCTTTTGATTAAATTAATAAGAATATCTAAGATATTTTCAACTTTATCGATCAGTTAACGAAAATTACGCAAATCGCTCAAAATCAGACCCGCTTTCTCTCCTATCCTCACGGTTTTTCTTCTCTCTTTGACCTTGATATTTTCTTTCTTTTCATTACAATAACATAATATCTTGATATTTAATTCAATTAACTTAATATCTAATTATTACGGTAATATAATTATTATACCGGGTCAATTCCATAACAACAATTTCAAAACCCAACTCACTATTTTGGCCTATATTTACACGGCACTCATCCACTCATTCCTACTCACAAACACCTTTTCATTTTTCAACAAATCAAATTAAGATCAAAATATCACTTTCTTTAATCGTTCTTGAGCGTTCTTCGCGTTCTTCATCCGTTCTTCATCGTTCTTGAGCAAAACCTTCATAAAACCTTCATTTCTTAATTAAATCCGTCCTAACTTATATTTCTAGGACCTCCTCTTCGCTCCCCATCTTCAAGTACGTTTTATTTCCAATTCCGACAAAATCGTTTTCAACACAACACTTTAATTATGGAAAATCATATTTAAAGTTCTAATAATGTTTTTCTTGTCATTTCTTATAGGGGAAGATTTTGAAGACGAGTTTGGTGACTCGTATATCTTAGGAGAAGACTAGAAGACGGGTTTCTTAGTTCTTAGTTCTTATTATATTTTGGTGCTACTTGATTTTAGCTAGCTAAGGTACGATCCGAGTTTACTCGACGGATATATGTTACATATCTTTGGTTTTTCTTTAGTTTTGGTTCATCTTTAGTTTTTGTTCATATTATTATGATTTTATGATTTTTAGTTAGTAACATGTTAAGTAGTAGTTATTATGGTGTTTTATGATTTTATAACATGTTGGTTGTTCTTGTTATATTTTTATGATTTCTTCATGATGATGATTGTTGTATGATGGATTGTTAAATTGGTTGTTAAAATGGGTGTTGATTAATTAAAAACATGTTAGAATTAATTTGGAAATTTGGGGTTGTTGTTTGGTGGTGGCCGAATTGGTGGCTGGAAACCCGGTCCAAACCAGGCCGGTCCAGGCCGGTTCAGACCGGTCTGGGTTGGTCCATGGTGGGTCCGGGTTTTGGTCTTTGGGTTGTGTCAATGTTTGATTGTTTAATTGTTGTTTTGACGGGTTTTAATTAGGTTAAAGCATGCGGGAAATAATTAGAAACGGTTTTTAGTAAAACCGTTAAAAAGGCCAAAACAGCCCATTTGGCCAAAACAGGCCCGTGGGCCCATCCAAGCCCATGTGGGGTCCGGCCCAACGCAGCCGTGGGTCCCACTTTGGGACTTGTGACGGTTTTTGAGTTATCGTCATTTTTATCATGTTTTGTAATATTTAGCAAGTGGGAAATGTTAATAAGTAAAATATTTAATTTAAAAGGTTTTTCATAAATTATTATTTCTCACATGTTAGAAATTATAAGACGAGGTCGTAGTTTAATTGGTTATCATTTAAGTCAAGCGGGTTTTTGGGTATCATATGATAATTCACATGTTAGAAGTAGTAATAAAATAACATGTAATGAATATGTTGATTTTATGTCTATGTGATAAAGACTCTGTTTCTAGCCGGTTTGATCCAACGGGTTTGGTCAAACTAAGATCTAGTCAGCCCCGATTTGAATGATGACCCGTCGCGGGACTCGGGTCGGGGATTTGTCTTCAAGTAAGGTTGTATTTAATTACTGAATTAGCCTTAGTAGATATGAGGCGATATGATATGTGATTATTATTTATATGCAATTAGTCACATGATAGGATGTATTCCCGTGACTGTTTGTTTATATGGTTGGTGTCGTGTTGACTAAGTACCCATAGAGAATTATGGATATATGGCGTCTTGACCATTCTAATTCTAAATGAGTAGCTTGGACCATGACATTGATAGGCAGGTACTGTCTTTAACGAGTATATGTTCACTTGTTGATAGCTTTTGGGTCTCGGCTTGGTGGGTTTATATCCAAGTCGGGGCATGGCTGCCTGATCCGTTTTGGGACTGGAGCCAGCTTAAGTACTAGCCATCTCTGCTTAGGGGGGCGCCTAGTAGAGTTTCTCATAGACGGTTATGTCATGGGACGGGGAATGGAATAGCTGTTGTCGCTAGGTCTGATCAGTCTAGGACTAGGATGTTTTCCTACCTTGTGGTATAGCCTCGAGTTACAGAAGTCGACTATTGACTGTGCTAAGAACTTATGCCTGTTTGTAGAAGTATTGGTCTTTCATGTTTGTATGATTCTATGAGTTTTAGAAGGTGAGATGCAAGCCGGCTAAGATTGATAGAGTTTGGATTACCGATTGTTAACTGATTCACATGATTACGTGTTGATTAGGGTTTGAGTGTATCAGGGCCATGTTACATGGTAACCGCTGAGCCAGCATACCAGCTTCCCTACCTCGAGTTATATTTTATTAACGGTTTCACATGATAGCGTCATATGCTAGGTTATATGTTAGTTAACTGTTTCATAACATGAAAAGCATATCATATATGTTAAGGTTTTGTATTTTCTATATACATTGCTTTTATGTTTTTCATGTTTCATTAAACTCGACATTTCGTGGCTGGGAGAACTCGGAGTTACTCCCCACTGACTGTGGCTTCCGTGTTTATATTTAATGCGGTCGAACAGGTGGTGATGCATATTTTGGGGTACATGACGAGCTAGCGAGCGAAGTATTTTACCTTGGACCTATATTCGGTTCATAGTTTGTATATTATTAGATACACTTTTATTTCCGTATTTATACGGGAGATATGTCTCCCGTCTTGTACATTTCGTTTGTAGAATATTAATTCCGTTTTGTAAATGACCCTTTTATGTTATGACACCTTCGTATGTATTATTATATTTCTTTTATGTATTTAAATAAATTTTTTTTCTTTCCGCAAATTTGAGGGTGTCACAGTTGGTATCAGAGCATTTTTGCTCCCGACGCACGTTTGTGTACCCTTGCATAAATAACTTGACCTTAAGAAATAATAAACCGTGAGATAGAAGGGTAAGATGGGTAGATTAGGATTTATGTTGTAGTCTCTTTGTTCTTGCTAAATGATAAGTACTAATCTGTGTTTTTAATTTTGCAAGATGCCTCCGAGGATTGACAACACTATTTTAGCAGCTCTTACCGTAATTATCCAAAACCAGCAGAACCAGCAAAACCAGCAGGCTAATCAGCTTCCTATTCCTGTTCCTGATCGTGATAGACACGGGAGTTATACGTGGGTTGCTTCACAGCTATCGAGGAGCCAAGCAAAAACCTACGATGGCGAAGTTGATCCCGTTAAACTTTCGGTGTGGTTACGAGAGATGGAGAAGCGTTTTTCTCTTTATGATGTCCTTGAAGAGGACAAGGTCCGTTTAGCTTCTCACTTCTTAGAGAAGGAAGCGGATCAGTGGTGGACGCTTTCAGGTCCTACTGCGAAGTTGGAGCCTAATTTCGGGTGGGCTCGTTTCCGTGAGCGCTTGGAAGCGAGGTTTACCCCGATGAGTTGAGACAACAAAAATTGAAAGAGTTCATGGATTTCAAGCAAGAAAAGCTATCCGTTCAGGAGTTTACTACCAGGTTCAATGAGTTGGCTCATTATGCCACTCGTCTTATTAGGGTAGAGGAAGACAAGGCTTTCTATTATCTGGGAAAGCTTTCTCCCCAGATAAAGGGGAAGATTAGTAGAGGTTCCACTTCCTTTGTCTCGATCTATAATGATGCCATCTGGGCGGAGAGTTCTATCCGGGAGATTGCCGAGGAAGCTCGTGCTTCTTATGTTGCTCCTAATGCCTTTGGCAAGAGACCTCTTTATCCTTCATCTCGACCTTCCTTTTCTCCCTCTTTTCCAAACAAGAGGAGAAACTTTCAGGGTGGTCAAGCTAATCAAAGGAACCGTTCCTTTATTCCGAGCAACAACAACGATCTTAAAGATCGTATGTGCTTTCGGTGCAAGAGGCCTATTCATCCGGGTGTTGGTTGCTTCAACAAGCCCCTAGTATGTTTTAACTGTCAAAAACCGGGGCACAGGTTTAATGAATGTCCCGAGAGGAAGAAGACGGTTTCTACACCGGTTGTGTCTGGGCGACCTAAGGGTCGTATCTTTATTATGAGCCGTGCTGAGGCGGATGCCCAACCCGACATTGTGACGGGTATGTTCTTGATTTATGATTTACCGTGTTTAATTTTATTTGACACGGGAGCTTCTTTATCTTTTATTTCCATGAGACTATCCGATAAGTTACCGCTCAAAGCTTCAGTAGGAGAAACTACTCCTATATCGTTACCATCCGGAGAAGTATTTTCATGTTCTTATCTTCATTCCGACATTCCAATATCCATAAATGGATCTATATTTCCGGCCAATCTTCTTCGGTTTCCTTTAGAAGAGTTTGATATTATTCTGGGTATGGACTGGTTAGCTACTCATCATGCACGATTTGAATGTCGTGATCAGAAAATCATTCTCAAAAGTCCTTTGGGTGCTCGTATTTCTTATCAAGGAGTTAGAAAGCAAACAACGGTGAAGTTAATCTCGGCAATGAAAATGTTAAAGGTTATGAAGAAGGGTCATCAAGCATTTCTATGTGTAGTGACTACTTCTGATTCTTCTCTTCCTTCTTTGAAGGATGTTCCAATTGTTTGTGAATATCCAGATGTTTTTCCCGATGAATTACCGGGAATTGCTCCGGAAAGAGAGGTTGAATTCTCTATTGATCTAGTTCCTGGAACTGGACCAATTGCCAAAGCTCCTTATCGTATGGCGCCTTCTGAGTTGAAAGAGTTGAGAATCCAACTCGATGATTTGATTGAGAAAGGCTTCATAAGGCCTAGTTCTTCTCCTTGGGGTGCTCCCGTACTATTTGTCAAGAAGAAAGACGGTTCAATGCGTATGTGCATCGATTATCGTGAATTGAACCGAGTCACCATCAAAAACAAATATCCTCTTCCTCGTATTAATGATCTATTTGACCAGTTACGGGGTGCTTCTACTGTCTCAAAGATCGATCTTAGATCGGGTTATCATCAGATTCCCGTTCGGGAAGCAGATATTCCGAAGACTGCTTTTAGCTCGAGGTATGGTCATTTCGAATTCAATGTGATGCCATTCGGGTTGACTAACGCTCCAGCTATATTCATGGATCAGATGAATCGTACCTTCCGGGAGTATCTTGATAAATGTGTGGTGGTATTCATTGATGACATTCTGATCTTTTCAAAATCTAAGGAAGAACATGCTATTCATCTTCGAACCATTTTGGGTGTTCTTCGACGCCAAAAGTGGTATGCTAAGTTCTCCAAATGTGAATTTTGGTTGCCCGAGGTATCTTTCCTTGGTCATGTCATTTCCAAGGACGGTGTTATGGTCGATCCAGCTAAAATTGAGGCGGTTGTGGATTGGAAAAGTCCGAAAAATGTGTCCGAGATACGGAGTTTCCTTGGTTTAGCGGGTTATTATCGTCGGTTGGTGCAAGATTTCTCCAAATTAGCAAGACCGATGACTCAATTGCTAAAGAAGGAAGCAAAGTATATTTGGACCGATGAATGTGAAGTTGCCTTCTTGGAATTGAAGAAGAGATTGACTACCGCACCGATCTTAACGTTACCAGATGATGAAGCGGAGTATGATGTATATTGTGATGCTTCAAAGCATGGTTTGGGATGTGTCTTGATGCAGAATAGAAAGGTTATTGCTTATGCTTCTCGACAACTCAGGGTTCATGAAGTGAATTACCCGACTCATGATCTTGAGTTAGCGGCGGTAGTACATGCCTTGAAGACTTGGAGACACGATCTTATCGGAGTTCATTGTCGAATATATACTGATCATAAGAGCTTGAGGTGTATTTTTACTCAGAAAGAGTTGAACATGAGGCAGAGGAGATGGTTAGAGTTGGTGAATGATTATGAGGCTGAGTTGATTTATCACGAGGGAAAAGCAAATGTTGTGGCGGATGCTTTGAGTAGGAAGACTAGTCATTCATTGAATGCTCTTGGTACTTTACCCGATGAACTAGTAACAGAATTTCAGAAGTTTCAGATACAGTTCGTTGAGAAGGGATTTGATTATCTTGGTGCTTTGACCGCGGAACCTGATTTTTATCGAGAGATTCGTACTTGTTTACCGGAGGATGCTACTTTTATCGCCATTCGAGCAAAAATATCACTTGGGCAAGCTAAGGATTGTGTGGTGGATAATGATGGATACCTTCGTTTACCATGTGGGGGGGGGGGGGCGGGCGCGAATGTATGTTCCGAGAAGTGCCGAGTTGAGGAAGAGAATACTTGATGAAGCTCACCTTTCTCCTTATTCTATTCATCCGGGTGGCGACAAGATGTATAAAGATTTGAGACCGCAATTCTGGTGGCCTAGGATGAAGATTGAAGTAAAGGAGTATGTTAGTAGATGTCTTACTTGTCAGAAGGTGAAGATCGAACATCAAAGACCCGGAGGTTTGCTGCAACCTTTGGAAATTCCTCTGTGGAAGTGGGAGTCTATTTCTATGGACTTCGTGATGGCTTTGCCTAGTACTGCTAGTGGAAAGAATGCCATCTGGGTTATTGTGGACCGTTTGACCAAGTGTGCCAGATTCGTGCCTATCAGAGAAACTTGGAAGATAGATGTCTTAGCCCGTGTTTATGTGGATGAGATAGTGCGTTACCATGGAGTTCCGAAAGATATAGTTTCAGATCGTGATCCGAGATTCTGCTCCCGATTCTGGACAGCTTTGCAAGAGGCCATGGGTAGTAAATTGTTGATGAGCACAGCTTTTCATGCCGCGACTGATGGTCAAACTGAGAGAACGATCCAGACTTTGGAAGATCTTCTACGGTCTTGTGCTTTAGACTTTCATACATCTTGGGAGAAGAGTTTGCCTTTGGTGGAATTTTCTTATAACAACAGTTATCATGCATCTATCAAGATGTCACCTTATGAGGCTTTATACGGTAGGAAATGCCGTAGTCCTGTTTGTTGGGATCAAGTACAAGATGATCATATGTTGAGTCCCGACATTGTTCCTGAAACGATCGATCAAGTTCAAGTCATTCGTGAACGAATGAAAGCCGCTCAAGATAGACAGAAATCCTAGGCCGATGTTCGTCGACGACCGCTTGAATTTGATGTTGAAGACCGGGTATTTCTTAAAGTGTCACCAATGAAAGGAGTGAAACGGTTTGGAGTGAAAGGGAAGTTGAGTCCTAAATATATTGGGCCGTTTCGTGTGCTTCAAAGAGTTGGTCCTGTTGCTTATCGTCTGGAATTGCCTCCGAACTTGAGCAAAGTTCATGATGTGTTCCATGTTTCGCAATTGAAGAAGTATAGCAGTGATCCGAGTCATATTATTCAAGAGGAAGTGTTGGACTTGGAACCTAATTTGGCTTTGGAAGAAAGGCCGATTCGTATACTTGAAAGGGCTAACAAACAACTCCGAAACAAGGTGGTGCCGTTAGTTCGTATCCTTTGGCGTTGTGGAAACGTCGAATCAGAAACTTGGGAACCCGAAGCTAAAATGTTAGCTAAATATCCCGAGCTCTTTGCATGAGGTAAATTCCTTCTTTCTTTCCTCTTCCTATTCGATTTAACGTTCAAAATTTGCGTACATTATACGATATTTCTTGATGATGACGAGAACCTGCCTCCTGTAGATAGACCCCCGTATTTATACAAATATATTTTTAACAGTTTTGAAATCGACCGACATATATGTTACGTTCCTCTTCTAAGTTCGAGGACGAACTTTTTAAAAGGAGGGGTGATTGTAACAACCCGAAAAGTACCCAATTTGCTTAAGCAATAGCTTATGGATACTTTTCAGTAGAACTTAAGTTTTTAATATAGGAAGTTTTGTTCCGAGTCGTATTTCGAAATTCCGCGTTCGTATTTGGAATTTTTGAGAGATTTCATGAAAAGACCGTTTTTGGTCGTCTTTGACTTTTCTTGACTTTTAAATCGTCTTTGACTTTTTCTTGACTTTTTAAAGTTGTCATTTACTTTTCTAGGCTTTTAAAGTCGTCTTAAACTTTTCTGAACTTTTAAGTCATTTTGACTTTTCCCGACTTTTTAGTCGATTTTGACTTCCGTTGACTTTTCCCGACTCGGCTTGCGATTTTGAAGACCGAAATTTTATTTAAAAAATAATATTTTTGATTTATTTTTATTTCGATTTATTAAGATTTGTCATAATTTAATAAAATTATTTAGAATTTATTTGGAATTTAAAGAATAACTTTTACGGTTTTTAACCAATCGTCATTTAACTATTCACGACGCATCGTAAGGCGCGCAACAAAATCGAAACTCGACTTTGGCATGAGTCACGAGGCCATGTCATCGTTTTCCACTCACGATTGGATATTTTAGTTGATTCGATTAAAATAATACAAATATCTTAGATATTTGTTACTTTATCGATCCGTCAACGGAGATTACGCAAAACGAGCAAAAACAGACCCGAATCACCTCAAACCACACGGCTCCTTAAAGTCCTCTAATAGCCTTGATATTTTGATTACTTTTGATTACAATATCATAATATCTAGATCACTATTCGCTTTATCGATCAATTAACGAAAATTACGCAAAACGCTCGAAATCAGACCCGTTTTCTCACCATACCACACGGCTCAAAAGTCCTCTAATAGGACTTGATATTTCATTACTTTTGAATACAATATCTTAATATCTAGATATTTGGTGTAATTAACTTTATCGTTAATTATATTTAATCGTTTACCGTAAAACAATTATTTAAACGCGAGTCAATTACGGAACAACAATGTCAAAACTCGACACCTTTATGTGTCTATAAACACACGGCACACCACACACCCATATGACTCACAAACAACTTTTCATTTTACAACAAATCAAAATAAGATCAAAACCTCACTTTATTTAATCGTTCTTCGCGTTCTTCATCGTTCATCTTTAGTTCTTCATCGTTCTTGAGCAAAACATCCATAAATTCTTCATTTCTTAATTAAATCCTTCCTAATTTATATTTCTAGGATCTCCTCTTCGCTCTCCATCTTCTAGTACGGTTTATTTTCAATTCCGTCAAGATCGTTTTCATCATTTAATTATGGAAAATTTAGTTTAAGTTCTAATAATTGTTTTTCTTGTTATTTCTTATAGGGGAAGAGTTTGAAGACGAATTTGGGGAATCTTATATTTTGAGTGAAGACTAGTAGAAGGGTTTTCTTATTTATATTTTTCTTATATTTTGTGCTAAGTGGATTTTGCTAGCTAAGGTAACATTTCCGATTTACTCGACGAATTAATGTCACATAGCCTTAGTTTTGTTTTTTTGTAGTCTTTAGTTTTGGCTCATGTTATAGTATTTAAGAGTTAAGTTAGTAACATAGCCTTTAATTTGATTTATTTGGATTTTTGGTTCATCTTTATTTTTGGTTCATGTTTTATGATTTATGGATTTTTAGTTAGTAATATGTTAAGTAGTTATTATTATGTTGTTTTATGATTTTTATGTTGTATGGAATTTTTGTGATGTTTGATGATTTTTGATGATTTTATGTTGTATGAATTTTTATGATGATTTAGTGTTCTTGATGATTTTTACGTTGTAGTGAATTTTTATGTTGATTTATTGTTCTTGATGAATTTTTATGGTTTTTCATAAGTTATGATTTTTATGTTGTTTATGAACTTTTAACAAATTTAGTGTTCTTGAAGAATTTTAATGATTTTTACTAAGTTATGATTTTTATGTTGTGTATGAAATTTTAACAAGTTTAATGTTCTTGACAAATTTTGATGATTTTTAATAAGTTATGATTTTGTATGAATGTTGTTAAAATGGTTGTTTGATGATTAAAAACAAGTTTGGAATTGATTTGGTGTGTTTGATGATGGAACCGAGAAAGGGGCAAGAACCGGGTCCAAACCGGACCGGTCCAGGCCGGTTCAGACCCGGTCTGGGTTGGTCAAGGTGGGTCCGGGTTTTGGTTTGGGTTGTGTCGATGTTTGGTTGTTTGATTGTTGTTTTGACGGGTTTTAATTATGTTAAGCATGCGGGAAAATATTAGAAAACGGTTTTAGAAAAATTAAAGTAAAACAGCCTTTTTGAAGCCAAAACAGCCCGTGGGCCCATCCAGGCCCATATTGGGTCCGGCCCATTTCAGCCCGTGGGTCCCACCTTGGGACTCGTGTCGGTTTTTGAGTTATCGTCATTTTTATCGTGTTTTGTAATATTTAGCAAGTGGGAAATATTAATAAGTAAAATATTTAATTAAAAAGGTTTTCATAAAATTATTATTTCTCACATGTTAGAAATTATAATACGAGATTAGTTTACGTTGAAATCATTTAAGTCAAGCGGGTTTTGGGTATAATATGATAATTCACATGTTAGAAGTAGTAATAAAATAACATGTAATGAATATGTTGATTTTATGTCTATGTGATAAAGACTCTGCTTCTAGCCGGTTTGATCCAACGGGTTTGGTCAAACTAAGATCTAGTCAGCCCCGATTTGACTGATGACCAGTCGCGGGACTCGGGTCGGGGATTTGTCTTCAAGTAAGGTTGTATTTAATTATTGAATTAGCCTTAGTAGATATGAGGCGATATGATATTTGATTATTATTGATATGCAATTAGTCACATGATAGGATGTTTTCCCGTGACTGATTTATTATATGGTTGGTGTCGTGTTGACTAAGTACCCATAGAGAATGATGGATATATGGCGTCTTGACCATTC
>JAIUZE010045756.1:0-17999 GCA_022085475.1 Heliosperma pusillum | reverse complement strand
TTGACGGCCGGGTCGAACAACGCATAGCGTTCACCTCCCAACAACGTCGTCATATGCCCACTACACACGCAATTAAGCAGTAGGATACCTCTCCGTTCCGACATTCCAGCCTTACGAACGGGAAGGTAGCCAAAGGAATGAGAATACCAAGCACAAGACAAAATAGTGCTCAAACCGACTCATTTGTAAAAACCGACTCAAAGGGGAAACATATCGAAAACCGTCACCAAACATGTGATACATGCGAAAGAGATATCATATATTCAAAACATGAATATTATAAGACTCTACGTAAAATTATACGATAAACCGATCATGTGAACTAATATAAATTACGAGTTTTAGAAATTGTAGGAAAAATATACAGCCGTGTTCCAGGCCGGGCAACAGACCGGCGGCCGGTAGGCCGGCTCAGAACACAGGGCAAAAATCCAAAAATCACAAAAACAGAGAAATGTAGTCTAGGCCGGTCAGTAGACCGGCGGCCGGTAGACCGGCACAGAGCACAACACCAAAATCCAACTTCACTTACTGATGTATTCCAGGCCGGGGTGGAGGGAGGCGGCCGGTACCCCGGCTCGGAGCACAACACTAAACATCACAAAAATCACAAGTTTGGAAACTATCAAAACAAGGGTCTACTTCAAATGGTCATAACTAGAGTTCTAGACATGGGAATGCAGAAATTCCAAGTCGAGGTGATAGCTTATCCTCTTACGGTTCCAACGAGTGGTCACAAGCCCAAAACAAGCAAGTAACGAAGGAGATATGATCATTCTACGAAAAAGGGTCGGTGCAAGAAATTCCTAGCCGGGCACTAGACCGGCTGCCGGTCCTTCGGCCAGGAACCCCATTCTACCCGAGAACAACCAACACCATTCCTATCATTTTCAATTCTCCTAATTCACTTCTAATAATTATCAACAATCAATATTCATCATCAACAATCATCAAACAACAACCATCATAAATCATAACATGATTCCTAAGCTTCTAAGCGTATTCTAAATACGATTTCTAACATATAAAGCATGCAAAACACGTAAATGATACCGAGTAACCCTTCACCGTTACCTTTACGCGTCTTTAATCGATTACTAAGCCTTCCTAATCTCCACCTACATACAATTAGATAATAAAAGACGAATATCATTCATCTTGAGAAAGACGGATAATTTAAAAAGCGAGAAAGACGGTAATTATATTACCAATACGGATAGAGGAAGGTAAGAGGGGAAGAATGAGACGAACTTACGTGAATTCCATCGAGTAACGAAGGAGTTACGATGAATCAAAGATCGAAAAGCTAAGGAGTTTGAGTTTTCTTAAAGAGGAAGGAAAGTTTGGTTGTGTTTGGTTGAATGAAAATTAGGTTAAGGGTAGAGTATAAGTAAGGGAAAAGTCAACCAAAAAGTCAAACTCGCCTTAAGACGGCTTTTTCATGGAATCTCGCAGAAATTCCAAATACGAACTCGGAAATTCAAAATTCGACTCGAAACATAAAAAGCTAAATTAAAACTTAAATTCGCTGAAAAGATTTCGTAAAATATTTCTACTAGAAAAATAGGGTACATTTCCGGGTGTTACAATCACCCCTCCTTTTAAAAAGTTTCGTCCTCGAAACTTGAGAGTAGAAAACAAAAGTATTAAGGACAAGAATCGGTTTTCAAACTTAATACGAAAACTCTTATAAGGGGAACATCTATGAAACGAGGTTCATCTCGAAAACGTTTTAAGGAAAATTTTCATAAGTGTGAAACTTTACTTACGGATCTCAAGAATGCTCGTCGCGAACGAGAACTCTAATTATCCAAACCAATCTTTGTCGAAATAGTGAAGTCGAAATTCAAAACAACGTTAGTAAGTGCAGGACTAGTTATCAGACGTCTCCAATAACCAGTGCAAACATCCAACCAAACGCAAAATCCAAATATAAAAGCAAAAGAAATCCATCTTCTCTAAAAAGAGGGTACACAAACCATTTTTTAAACTTCTTTGAAACGTTAAATTAGAAATATAATATGGAAATTTGAAAGTTTTATCAAAGATAAAATCAAATAACAAGACATTACACGTACATATAGCGACTCGAACTTAAAGTTCACAAATCACGATAACAAAATATATACAAAACACGCAAAAACATAGCAAATCGAATTCTTAAGGATAGGAAGAATCACGATGAAGTCGGCACGAAGATCTACAAGAACTCGATAGAACTAACTCTACTGATACTCTAATCCTCAAGAGGATGTAATTTACCCAATTTGCAATTCATCATTCTCAATCATTAGATTTCTACTGAAATATTCCATAATCACGAGACCTCAAGTCCTCAACATAACCATTCAAACCAAATTAGCATCGTCTAGAGTCCATAGATTGAAATCTGCAGGGGAGGTCCTTTAACGTACTATGAAATCCTTAGATTCATCAAACTCTTTCTGAGACCACTAACCAAAGAAAACTCATCTTAAATCTCACGACAACGGAAAATCCACAATCCTTTATCGGCTATAAGAATCCTTTAATATGCCATAACATCCTTAATTCGATCATTACTACGCTCGAAGCCTCAAACATAAATAGCCACATTAGCAAACTACGAAGGTTACTAATCCTCAAGATGAATGGGCTCACCATTCCAATTCTATAATCCATAACAACCGAGCATTCATTATCCAAAGCTTGCAACGAACATTTCTCAATTTCAATCTATGATTCCTTAATAATAAAAGAGAATTACTAATCCCAAACCGCAAATGACCATTCACTTGGAAATCAAACAACCATTCAAATCATCTATTTCATCTAAAACTCAAAATGAATCGATTTTCATTGATGACAAAACTCCTCAAACTTTGGGTACCAACTCAATTACCCTAAAGCAAAGTCTCTGTTAGAATCCACCAATTAGAGACATCTAATTCCCAAATGATATCCCAAGCAACCGCTATAATACCCAACATCAACAACTATTATCATGATCAACTCAATTCTAAAAACAACACTACAATACCAAACTCCGAATCTAACATCACCAAGAGAGGATACATTATCACTATTAGGATTCATCCTAGAGCTTAAGTCCTATTTCCCATGATCAAATACAACCTGAACTTTGCTCAATCCAAAGACACATCTTCTAACTAAAGAATTCCAAAATACATTACTCTTACTCTCTGAGCCTTACAAACGGAATATCCAATCCACTACGGAAAAGATGAAGCGGCAACGAGATAGGAAACGATAAGAAATCTCAAGGAGAACACGAGAATAAAATCAGGCACGAGATTAAAAGAGAGGAACGCTGAAAAAAACGAGGGCAAGAAAGAGACAAAGCAGATAGTAGAGTTATGAAGATATCCGCGTAAGAAATAAGATACGAGTATGCGATTTCTTAAAGATCAATCTTTACAAAAGCATTCAAGAATGGAAATGGAAAGGAATGATGGCACGAATAAAGGTTTAAGGTTTAATCCACCAAGTTTCTCCTTTCAGACTTAGGGTGATAGTAAAGCAACTCATCCCAAAACAAAGGTCTCTTACAAGGGACCATCGTACCACAATCATCAAAGTAAGGTACACCTAGATTTAACAAATCGATTACAACCCAATTCATCCACCCTTTCATATAACACGGATACCCAATTGCGGAACTGTAACTCAAGTATAATAACATTCCTTTAGCTCAAATATTCAACACAACCTCAAAGGTTTGTTTAATTGAAGGACTAACAAATACTCTCTTATACTCGGTCATCTTCAAGTCTATAGCCCACGAGATCATTATTATCAAAGTACAACATCAAGCCAAACATCATCATTAACATCCCAAGGTATATCCACCATAGATCACATCATCGAATCTCGCTCATATCTATAATCCTCAAGTAATATGGTTCAACTTACAACGAAACCTTACTACTTCAAACAAGTCTCCGATACCATAAGATAAGATCATATTTTTAAATCCAATAACTATAGCCAACTGCTTTTCCATCAAGCATATACTCACAAACACACAATAGGAAACCACAAGATGTCACTTAGTCTCAAAAGTATTTCGCACCTCAAAATGTCATTCAAAACTTCTTATCTACACCAATTAGACCTATCATAAGCATGATGCTCAAAACGATACTAAACTTCTAAGTCCAAAAGACTAAATCACTAATGAGTTAAGAAGTCATAACCAACTCATTCAACCTTACACCATCAAATATCATGAACTATCCACACATTAGTCATGACAAACATCAAGCATTAAAATCATCAAACTTATCTTACTTCCTTTCCTTAGAGATACAACCAATCATCAATATAAGGTGAATTAAGATCTACACCATTTTCCTCAAATCACAAAATCATTCTAACAAACATTAATACTCCACAAAGTCTAAAATTCTTCCAACCAAGTACAATATGCCACAAACAAAAGCGTATGGCATCCACAAAAATATTACAAGAGGAAAGTAAGGATACCAATGGTAAGATGGAGGAACTATCAAGAGTAATTTCCAAGAGGCAAACAAGTTGGAAGAGAAAGAAGCACCTAGATAGAAGGAAGAGAGCATAATATAATAAGGACGAGAGAATTCATAGATGAGGAAGAAATACACTTCAAATAGGCTTATAAATCTTCAAATCTTCGGTAGAGGATACCTCTTCTAGGTAACACAATGATCCACCTCAAAACGGTAGACACAAACAACCATAACATCACTCAACACAATCAACAAACAAGCTAGAACCTAGCAAACATCAAGTACACCACAGACTACCACCTTAGGTCCTTAAGTCTACCCATCTCTCATTGATTATTTCAAGGTCAAGTAATTTAAGTTTAGGGTTCACGTGTGTGCGTCGGGAGCGATAAAGCTCTGATACCAACTGTGACAACCCTCGCGAATGCGGAAATAATAAACAAACAAGCATGTGAATTATATTGCGGAAATAGGTAGTTTTTTTTAAACTTTTATACATGCAAGTTAAATAAAACGAGGAGTGTCAAAATATTACAACTAAGTGCGGAAAATAACAAAGAGACGGAGTCTCTCAAAATGTTAACAAAGAACAAGTGTTTAGCAAATAAGCTAAAATCGTCTAGAGGTTAATCTTCCAGGGACAACGCCCGCTAGCTCACACCCGAACCCCAAAATATCATATCCAAAAAAGTCATCCAAGCAAGCAACCTGTTCATTCATGAAAAACATGAACGCCACAGTCAGTGGGGAGTAACTCCGGGTTCTCCCAGCCATATCACATTAAACGTACATATAAGGAAATACAAAAGTAAAATCATGCATATATAGATATACAGGTGAGATACAATAAGAATAGATAGGCAATTCTATAGAAAATGATAAGATCATGTGGAAATCCAATCCGTAACCATCATGTTATTCAAAGACTCGGGAAAGACACTCTTAGGCAATCGAATACGCTCACTAGGGCTTACATCTCACCGTTAGCGGTATAAGATTGATAAGATTGAGACTCGACAGACAAACCAAGTCAAGTCATGCGATGATCACATAATATCCAACCTATTACCATCCATTCACGAACCAAGACCTTGACGGTGTCAAGTCATGCAATGACCATGAATACAATCATGAAATCACACATTCAAAGACAACGACACAAAGACGACCTTTCTCACGGTAAATGAAACGCACTAGCATCGTGTACATGGCAAGTATGATTAAAAGGCATCCACGGGATAAAGCATTTCCTGAACGCATTCCGATCACATTTCGTATATGTCACAATTTCCTCCGGTTAGTTTAGGACGACGATAATAATACGGTCCTAGTCTAAATCTGGCCAGAATCCCGGAATCGCATTTTCCAGTTCGACATGCGATAAACGTTTCCGCATCCAAGACTCGGTCAATCATATGACGCCGAGTACCCCAAATTCGGTAGCAACATTCACGAAAGAGGCGGAAAAGAGCTCTAGCCACATAACAAGCGGTACGCTACATGCAAATAACACCACCTCGCAAGTATACAACATTTGACGGCCGGGTCGAACAACGCATAGCGTTCAACTCCCAACAACGTCGTCATATGCCCACTACACATGCAATTAAGCAGTAGGATACCTCTCCGTTCCGACATTCCAGCCTTACGAACGGGAAGGTAGCCAAAGGAATGAGAATACCAAGCACAAGACAAAATAGTGCTCAAACCGACTCATTTGTAAAAACCGACTCAAAGTGGAAACATATCGAAAACCGTCACCAAACATGTGATACATGCAAAAGGGATATCATATATTCAAAACATGAATATTATAAGACTCTACGTAAAATTATACGATAAACCGATCATGTGAACTATTATAAATTACGAGTTTTAGAAATTGTAGGAAAAATATACAGCCGTGTTCCAGGCCGGGCAACAGACCGGCGGCCGGTGGGCCGGCTCAGAACACAGGCAAAATCCCAAAAAACAGAGGAAAGGGGTCTGGGCCGGTCAGTCGACCGGCGGCCGGTCGACCGGCACAGAGCACAACACCAAAATCCCACTTCACTTACTGATGTATTCCAGGCCGGGGTGGAGGGAGGCGGCCGGTACCCCGGCTCGGAGCACAACACTAAAAATCACAAAAATCACAAGTTTGGAAACTATCAAAACAAGGGTCTACTTCAAACGGTCATAACTAGAGTTCTAGATATGGGAATGCAGAAATTCCAAGTCGAGGTGATAGCTTATCCTCTTACGGTTCCAACGAGTGGTCACAAGCGCAAAACAAGCAAGTAACGAAGAAGTTATGATCATTCTACGAAAAAGGGTCGGTGCAGGAAATTCCCAGCCGGGCACTAGACCGGCTGCCGGTCCTTCGGCCAGGAACACCCTTCTACCCGAGAACCACCAACACCAATCCTATCATTTTCAATTCTCCTAATTCACTTCTAATAATTATCAACAATCAATATTCATCATCAACAATCATCAAACAATAACCATCATAAATCATAACATGATTCCTAAGCTTCTAATCGTATTCTAAATACGATTTCTAACATATAAAGCATGCAAAACACGTAAATGATACCGAGTAACCCGTCACCGTTACCTTTACGCGTCTTTAATCGATTACTAAGCCTTCCTAATCTCCACCTACATACAATTAGATAATAAAAGACGAATATCATTCATCTTGAGAAAGACGGATAATTTAAAAAGCGAGAAAGACGGTAATTTTATTACCAATACGGATAGAGGAAGGAAAGAGGGGAAGCATGAGACGAACTTACGTGAATTCTATCGAGTAACGAAGGAGTTACGATGAATCAAAGATCGAAAAGCTAAGGAGTTTGAGTTTTCTTAAAGAGGAAGGAAAGTTTGGTTGTGTTTGGTTGAATGAAAATTAGGTTAAGGGTAGAGTATAAGTAAGGGAAAAGTCAACCAAAAAGTCAAACTCGCCTTAAGACGCCTTTTTCATGGAATCTCGCAGAAATTCCAAATACGAACTCGGAAATTCAAAATTCGACTCGGAACTTAAAATTATAAATTATAACTTAAAATTACTGAAACGATTTCGTAAAATATTTCTACTAGAAAAATAGGGTACATTTCCGGGTGTTACAAATAACCCTAGTGAAACTGAGATCCTAGACTTTTAATCTTATTGTTTTCAACCTTATTAGTTTGTTATTGCTTATTATTAGCTGTTATTATTATTAGTTGTTATTGTTATTGTTATTAGTTATTGTTATTGTTGATTGCTTTTAGTTTAGAACTCAAATCTCAAACCCCGAATTGTTACTATAGAGACAAACCTAGTTTAATAGATTAGAATACTACCGCATCCATGTGGATTCGATACCTTACTTACCGCTGACTATTAGTTTGTAGTGATTTAGGTTTACTTTGATTAAGGAGACGCGACTTTACCCTTATCAGTAAAAACAAGAATAAGGATTACCGGAAAAGATGAGCAAAGATTGAAATGGAATAGGAACTTGAATAGGAAAATGCAAACCCGGAAACTAGAATTCCAATTACAAGTAGAACAATTACAATTGAAGGAAACTTAGAACTAAACTAGACTAGAGAAAACTAGATCTAAAACTAAAACTACAAAATGGAGAAAGAAAGAAAAAACTAAACTAAAGACGCTAAAAATGTAAAATGTAGGCTAGGGTTTTCTAATTCTAATCTAGGGTTGTGTGTTGAGATATGGTGGCTGAGGCACTCTTATATAGCAGTAGGTTTCGTGGGGAAGGGGTCATACATTAAACATATAGGACAAAATAAAGGAAGTCGAAGCAAAAGCTCGGATCAGCAAACATACCCGATCGGGTATGTAGTAATCTGGATGCTTTGACTTTTGTTTCATCTTCCTTGGCCTATGACTTTACTTTCATTATCCCCCTTGACCTTTTGAGTCGGGTTTGTTGATAGGGTTTGATGTAAAATGATGATTTCTTCGCCTAACTGATCGATCTTCTGACAACTGCGAAATCATCTTTGCTTCTTCTTTTATTTGAATCAGTGAACCTTCTTGAAATGCCTTTGACTTAGTCAACCTTGCTTCTTCAAATCGTCGGGTTCTAGGCAAATGCTCGGGAATATAGAAAAAGGGTGTAGAAACGTCACTTTCCCTACAAAACAGGTGAGAACATAGGAATTCGCCTAGAAGACGATATTAGCTCATAAAATGGCTTAACAAAGCACAAATGACATACAAAACCGAGCTAAATTGGGGGTTAATATTCACGTATCATGTCCACAGCACTCGATCTAGTAATACCTGAGGTATTAAAAAATTGATCAAAATGCTAAGCATGATGGTAGATCTAATGTTTATAGCGTGACGAAGGGAAAAACAACATCCAATTAGAAGCCTTTACCGCCTTACAAAATCAAGTAGTTGAAATCAAAGAAGGGAAGCTTGTTTGTGGAAGCTCAAGAGGTTGAATAAGTGTTGGCTCGTGGAGACTCAACCTATATTCTAACGGTACATGATTTGGGGGCATAAGGGGAAGGTGACAGTCCTGAGGTTCTAGGGTTGCTAAAAGAGTTTTGCGATATTTTTTCCCGATGATTTGTCAAAGGGATTACCTTCTTTTAGAGGTAATAATAACAAATCGATCTAATTCAAGGAGCTTCTTTGCCAAATAAATCAGCATAACGTTGTAATCCCGAGGATACAAAAGAACTGCAAAGACAAGTATAAGAGTTGATCGATAAGGCCTATGTTCAAGAGAGCTTAGTTCTTGTGTCGTACCAGCTTTTTTGGTGTTTAAGAAGGATGAGACTTGGCGAATGTGTATCGATAGTAGAGCGGTGAACAATATCACTATCATATACCGCTTTCCTATGCCGAGGTTGGATGATATGTTAGATGAATTAAGTGGATCACAAGTGTTCTCAAAATTGGATTTTCGATGTGGATATTATCAAATGACAATCCGTGAGGAGGACGAGTGGAAACGATCGTTCAAAACTAAGAAAGGATTGTATGAGTGGCTCGTTATGCCATTTGGTCTTTGTAATGCTCCAAGTTTGTTTATGAGATTGATGAATGAGGTGCTAAGACCATTTTTTAACAAATTTGTTGTGGAATATCTTGACGATATTCTGATTTATAGCAAGACCAAAGAGGTGCACTTAGAACATCTTCGTGTAGCGTTCGAAATGTTGCGAAAACAAAAGCTAGTTGGGAAGATGGAGAAGTATACGTTTATGGTGCCTAATGTGGTATTTTTAGGCTATATTGTTGGTAAGGATGGTATAAGCATGGATCCCCCCAAAGTAGAAGTTATTAAAGCTTGGCCGGTTTCTAAGACAACAACTGAAGTTTTTAGTTTTCATGGATTGGCTTCATTCTATCGAAAATTCATCAAAATTTCAGTTCAATTATGGCGCCTATGACCGAGTTGACAAAGAAAGGTGAATTTGTGTGGACACATAGTGCAGAAAAAGCATTCGATGAGATAAAATCTAAACTTATTTCAGCACCTATTTTAACACTTCCTAATTTCGATAAGTTTTTCGAAGTTGAATGTGATGCGAGTTGGGTTAGAATTGAGGTAGTTTTGCTGCAAGAGAAACGACCAATTACTTATTTTAGTGAGAAACTGGTTGAAGCTCGATTGAATTATTCGACTTATGACAAAGAGTTCTATGCAATTGTAAGAGCCTTGGATAATTGGAATCATTATTTGTGACAACCCTCGCGAATGCGGAAATATAAAACAAACAAGCATGTGAATTATATTGCGGAAATAGGTAGTTTTAAAAACTTTTATACATGCAAGTTAAATAAAACGAGGAGTGTCAAAATGTTACAACTAAGTACGGAAATACAACAAAGAGACGGGGTCTCTTAAATGTTAGCAAAGAACAAGTGTTTAGCAAAACTAGCTAAAATCGTCTAGAGGTGAAACTTCCAGGGACAACGCCCGCTAGCTCACACCCGAACCCCAAAATATCATAGCCAAAAAGCCATCCATGCAAGCAACCTGTTCATTCATGAAAAACATGAACGCCACAATCAGTGGGGAGTAACTCCGGGTTCTCCCAGCCATATCACATTAAACGTACATATAAGGAAATACAAAAGTAAAATCATGCATATATAGATATACATGTGAGTTACAATAAGAATAGATAGGCAATCCATATATATAATGATAAGATCATGTGGAAATCAAATCTGTAACCATCATGTTATTCAAAGACTCGGGGAAGACACTCTTAGGCAACCGAATACGCTCACTAGGCCTTGCATCTCACCGTTAGCGGTATAAGATTGATAAGATTGAGACTCGACAGACAAACCAAGTCAAGTCATGCGATGATCACAATAAATCCAACATATTATCATCCATTCACGAACCAAGACATTGACTGTGTCCAATCATACAATGACCATGAATAATGTCATGAAATCAAGCATTCAAGAACGACACAAGACGACATCTCTCACGGTAAATGAAACGTACTAGCACCGTGTACATGGCAAGTATGATTAACAGGCATCCACGGGATAAAGCATTTCCCTGAACTCATACACGATGCTACATTTCGTATATGTAGACTAATTTCCTCCTGGTTTAGCAGACGATAATAATACGGTCCTAGTCTAAACCTTGGCCAGGATACTCGGAATATAACGTGTTCCGATTCGAAATTGCGATAACCAGTTCGCATCAAGACTCGGTCTTACACTAGACGCCGAGTACCCCAAATTCGGTAGATCAATTCACGAAAGAGGCGGAAAAGAGCTCAAGCCTCATAACAAGCGGTACGCTACATGCAAATAACACCACCTAGCAAGTACACAACATTTGACGGCCGGGTCGATCAACGCATAGCGTTCAACTCCCAACAAAGTCGTCGTATGCCCACTAACACATGCAATTAAGCAGTAGGATACCTCTCCGTTCCGACATTCCAGCCTTACGAACGGAAAGGTAGCCAAGGGAATGAGAGTACACAGCACAAGACAAAATAGTGCTCAAACCGTATCATTTGTAAAAACCGACTCAAAGTGGGACATAGCAAAAACCGTCACAAAACATGTGATACAAGCGAATGAAATATCATATATCCAAAACATGAATATTATAAGTCACTACGTAAAAGTATACGATAAACGGATCATGCGAACTATTATAAATTACGAGTTTTAGAAATTATATGAAAAACATATAGCCGTGTTCCAGGCCGGTCACTGGACCGGCGGCCGGTGGGCCGGCTCAGAGCACAAGGCAAAAACCAAAAATCATAGAAAACAGGGGAATGTGTTCTAGGCCGGTCAATGGACCGGCGGCCGGTGGGCCGGCTCAAAGCACGCCTATACAAAAATTCCCAAAACTTCAATATTGTTACTGATGTGTTCCCAGCCGGTGGGCAGACCGGCGGCCGGTCGACCGGCAGGGAACACCCCTTCACCCGAGAGCCTTCCTTTCTTAACCAATTCATTTCAATTCTCAAATATACTTCTAATAATCATCAACAATCAATATACATCATCAACATTCATCATATAACAACATTCATTAATCATAACATGAATCCTAAGTTTCTAATCGTATTCTAAATACGATTTCTGGCATATAAAACATGTAAAACACGTAAATGATATCGAGTAACCCTTCACCGTTACCTTTAAGCTTCTTTACTAATCGTCAAGCTCCTCTTCAATAAGGAAATAGTCTTTGTCGGGATCTTGGAGGTCACCACCTACAAATAGATCATAAAAGATGAATGAAATTCATCTTGAGAAAGACGGAAAGTTTTAAAAGCGAGAAAGACGATGATTTTAACATCAATACGGATAGAGGAAGGTAAGGGGAGAAGAATGAGACTAACTTACGTGAATTATAGCAAGTAACGAATGAGCTAGGATGATTCAAAGATCGAAAAAGCTATGGAGGCAAGGGTTTGGGATTTCTTAAGGAGGAAGAAATGTTTGTGTTTGTGTTTGAGTAAGAAATAGGTTAAGGGAGTGAGTGGAATATGAAGGAAAAAGTCAAGGAAAGTCAAACTCGCCTTAAGACGGGATTCTCATGGAATTTCGCGGAAATTCCAAATACGAACTCGGAAATTCTAAATTCGACTCGGAACATAAAATTCTAAATTAAAACTTAAAATTACTGAAAAGATTTCGTAAAATATTTCTACTAGAAAAATAGGGTACATTTCCGGGTGTTACAATCACCCCACCTTTTAAAAAGTTTCGCCCTCGAAACTTGAGGGAAAGAAAAATTACCTTACTCGAATAGACTCGGATATTTACTACGCATAGAAGCTTCAGTTTCCCAAGTCTCTTCCTCGACATTAGCACTTCTCCATAAGATTTTCACCAAAGGAACCACTTTACTTCTCAACTTCCTATCCTTACGATCTAGGATGCGGATCGGCTTCTCTTCAAAGGATAAATTTGGTTCAAGCTCGGGCAATTCAACTTGAAAGACATGGCTTGGATCACTAACATACTTTCTCAATTGAGATACATGGAATACATCATGAACCTTAGCCAAATTCGGCGGCAAATCCAACTTATAAGCAACGGCACCAATCCTCTTCACAATATCAAAGGGTCCAATGTATTTCGGGCTCAATTTACCCTTAACACCAAACCGTTTAACACCCTTCATTGGAGATACTTTCAAAAACACTTTATCTCCAACCTCAAATTCTAGCGGTCTTCTTCGGATATCGGCATAAGACTTTTGACGGTTCTTGAGCGGCTTTCATTCTATCACGAATGACCTTCACATTATCAATGGTCTCAACAAGAACATCCGGGCCTAAGTCACGAACATCACTCAATTGATTCCAACATATAGGACTCCGTCATTTCCTTCCATAAAGAGCGGTTCATATGGAGCCATCTTGATAGATGCATTGCGAACTGTTGTTGTAAGAAAACTCACCCCAACGGTCGACTCTTTGCACAACTAGACGGAAAAGGCAACGAGCACCAAGCCCTAAGCAAAGTCTTCTAAAGTCTGAATAGTCCTCTCAAGTCTGACAATCCGTAGCGGCATGAAAAGCGTAACATCAAACAACTTACTACCATGGCCTCTTGCAAAAAGCCTTCCAATAATCTCGAAACAAAACCTAGGATTCACGCGGGTCGGAAATAATATCCAAGGAACTCCATGATATCTAAAACAATTCATCCACATAGGCTTTGCTAATCGGTCCCAAAAACTCCACAGTTTCTTTGATCGGAATAAAATCTAGCACACTGTTCAATCGATCAACAACAACAACCCAAACGGCAATCTGTTCCTTCCAACGGTTCTCGGCAAAGCCATAACAAAATCAGAGATAATAGATTCCCACTTCCATAGCGGAATCATCGCCAAGGTTGTAGCAATCCACCGGACCTATTGGTTCAATCTTCACTGTTGGCAAGTTAAGACATTCTTTCCAACTATGACACAAACATACACCTTCAAGTTCGGCCACCAAACACTGTAGCTTCAAAATCCTTGTACCTCTTATTCACCTCCGGGGTGAATAGAATAAGGGGAAATATGAGCTTCATCAAGAACTCGCTTCCTCAAATTAAGAGCATTAGGAACAAATAAACGACCATGGAAACGAAGAACACCTTCATTATCAAATTTGAAATCTTTACCTTTACCTTCAAGAAGCTTGGCTTGGATAGACTTGTAGGTAAGATCATCAACTTGGCTTTCGCGAATTTCACGGAGAAACACAGGTTCGGCAATCATAGCACCAACATGAACAAAACCACGCTCTACAAACTCCAAACTCAACCTTCGAAACTCGGCACAAAGATCAACAGGTAACACATGCAAAGCATTCAAAGCATGAGAAGCTTTCCTACTAAGAGCATCTGCAACAACATTTGCCTTCCCTTCATGATACAATAACTCAAAATCGTAATCGTTCACCAACTCCAACCATCTTCTTTGCCTCATATTCAACTCTTTTTGAGTAAATATGTACTTCAAACTTTTATGATCGGTGAAGATACGACAATGAACTCCAATTAAATAATGTCTCCATACTTTCAAAAAATGAACAACGGCGGCCAATTCTAAATCATGAGTAGGATAGTTCACTTCATGAACTCTCAATTGCCTTGAAGCATAAGCCACCACTTTCCTACTTTGCATAAGAACACAACCCAAACCCATTTTAGAAGCATCACAATAGACATCAAAGTCTACTCCGTCTTCAGGCAAAGTCAACACCGGGGCGGTAGTTAACCTCTTCTTTAATTCTTGAAACGCTGCTTCACAATCTTCATTCCATAGAAATTTGGTTTCCTTCTTCAACAACTGAGTCATCGGACTAGCAAGCTTAGAGAAATCATTGACAAATCTTCGGTAATAACCAGCTAAACCAAGGAAACTTCGAATCTCTCTATTATCAGTCGGACTCTTCCAATCAACAACGGCCTCAATTTTCGAAGGATCCACCATTACACCTTCTTTTGAAATCACTTGCCCAAGGAAGGACACTTTAGGTAACCAAAATTCACATTTAGAGAACTTAGCATACCACTTCTGACGACGTAGAACACCCAAAATAATCCTCAAATGAATAGCATGCTCTTCTTCGGACTTGGAGAAGATAAGAATATCATCAATGAATACCACCACACACTTGTCGAGATACTCACTAAATGTGCGGTTCATTTGATCCATAAAGATAGCAGGAGCATTGGTCAATCCAAATGGCATCACCTTGAACTCATAATGACCATACCTCGTACTAAAAGCGGTCTTTGGGATATCAACATCTCTAACCGGAATTTGATGATAACCAGATCTCAAATCAATCTTCGAAAAAGTAGAAGCACCCTTTAATTGATCAAATAAATCTTCAATTCTTGGTACAGGATACCTATTCTTGATTGTAATCCGATTCAATTCACGATAATCGATGCAAAGTCTCATCGAACCATCTTTCTTCTTTACAAAAAGAACGGGAGCACCCCAAGGCGAGGCACTTGGTCGAATAAAACCCTTTTCTATCATATCATCCAACTGCTTCCTTAATTCTTTCAATTCGGACGGAGCCATACGATAAGGAGCATTGACAATTGGACCAGAACCAGGAACAAGATAAATAGAGAATTCAACATCACGCTCGGGAGGAATCCCGGGCAAATCTTCGGGGAATACATCAACGAATTCTCGAACAATAGGCACATCTCCAATACTTGGCAAAGAGGTATTTGAAGAAGTCACAACACACAAGAATGCTTGGCGACCTTTTCTAACCATACTTACCAACTTCATCGCGGAAATTAAAGACACACCTTTACGGGGATGAGATCCCTTATAGGTTATTCTAACACCTAAAGGACTCTTTAAGAAAATCTTTTGGTCACGACACTCGAACCTAGCATGATACAAAGATAACCAATCTATACGTAATATAATATCAAACTCTCCTAGAGGAAACTTAAGGAGATTCGCGGGAAAGATAGAACCCGAAATAGATATAGGTACATTTTGATAAAGGGTTGAACAAGAGATAATATCTCCGGATGGCAAGGATATGGGAGTATCCTCACTAGATGTAGGCTTGATAGATAATTTACTAGCATAAGTCGATGACACAAAAGACATAGAAGCACCGGTATCAAAAAGAATAAGACACGGTTGCTCTAAGATTGAGAACATACCCGTAATAATCTCGGGATGAGCATCGGCTTCAGCACGGCTCATGACAAAGATTGAACCCTTAGGTTTAGGAGGAGGAGGCAACTTTCGATCGGGGCAATCCTCGTAACGATGACCACCCTTTTGACAAAAGTAGCACACATAAGGTCGGTTGTTACATGCCACACCGGGATGGTATGGAAGTCTACAACGGTTACATTGACGACCTTGAGCTTGAGCTTGAGGAACAAAAGGCCTATGAGCCACATTTGAAGTAGCTCTAGGAATAAAAGGAGCAGGATTTCTGGTATAAGCATTGGAAGGAGGATTGAATCTCCTCTTGCTAGCATAAGAATTAGAAGGAGATGGAATAAACGGCCTCTTCCCAAAAGCATTCGGCCTAGGAGCATAAGAAGGAAAGGGATTATTCATCAAAGCTTCATCCCTTATAGCCTTCATTGAATTTTCAGCCCACAAGGCATCATCGTAGAGATCTCCAAAGGACGCAGTACCCCTTCTCACTTTACTTTGAAGAACGGCATTCAACTTATTACGATAATAGAAAGCACGGTCTTCATCATCACGGATAAGCCTCGGCGCAAAATGAGCGAGCTTATTAAACTCCGTAGTAAACTCTTGAGCGGATAGATTGCCTTGCTTAAAATCGATGAACTCTTTAAGCCTTTGCTGTTTAAGCTCCTGAGGATAAAATCTACCCTCCACAAGAGCTTTAAAGCAAGACCAGTTAAAGTCCTCTTCAAGAACGGCAGTGGCACTAGTGATAGCCCACCAGTTGTCGGCTTCCCTCACCAGAAAGTGCTTTGTGATCCTAACCTTGTCCTCTTCTCGAACTTGGTAAAGATCGAATTGTTTCTCCATCTCACGGAACCAATCGGATAACTCTGTCGGATCCGGCTCTCCACCATATGGCACAATCTTACTCCTTGCAATTTGCCCCGCCACCCATGCATAGCCACCTTGATGGTTGTCCTCCCTTCTAGGGGGAACTTGGTTGGCATTAGCTAAAGCGGCATCTTGCTGATTTTTCAGCACTTGAGCAAGAGCTTCCATCATAACATTCTCAGCTAATCGTGGTCTAACCATCTTCATAAGAAACAAAAACAAAGTAAGTTACTCCTATCAATTAGCATAAACAAATAGACTACCAAGTAAAGTCCTTAACTTCTACCCAATCTCTCATTTATTATTTCAAGGTCAAGTAGTTTAAGTTAGGGTTCACGTGTGTGCGTCGGGAGCGATCAAAGCTCTGATACCAACTGTGACAACCCTCGCGAATGCGGAAATATAAAACATACAAGCATGTGAATTATATAGCGGAAATAGGTAGTTTTAAAAACTTTATACATGCAAGTTAAATAAAACGAGGAGTGTCAAAATATTACAACTAAATGCGGAAAATACAACAAAGAGACGGGGTCTCTTAAAATGTTAGCAAAGAACAAGTGTTTAACAAAACTAGCTAAATTCGTCTAGAGGTGAACTTCCAGGGACAACGCCCGCTAGCTCACACCCGAACCCCAAAATATCATATCCAAAAAAAGTCATCCATGCACGCAACCTGTTCATTCATGAAAAACATGAACGCCACAATCAGTGGGGAGTAACTCCGGGTTCTCCCAGCCATATCACATCAAACGTACATATAAGGAAATACAAAAGTTAAATCATGCATATATAGATATACATGTGAGTTACAATAAGAATAGATAGGCAATCCAATATATAATGATAAGATCATGTGGAAATCAAATCCGAAACATCATGTTATTCAAAGACTCGGGAAAGACACTCTTAGGCAACCGAATACGCTCACTAGGGCTTGCATCTCACCGTTAGCGGTATACGATTGATAAGATTGAGA
>JAIUZE010045755.1:0-27519 GCA_022085475.1 Heliosperma pusillum | reverse complement strand
ACATATAAGGAAATACAAAAGTTAAATCATGCATATATAGATATACATGTGAGTTACAATAAGAATAGATAGGCAATCCAATATATAATGATAAGATCATGTGGAAATCAAATCCGAAACATCATGTTATTCAAAGACTCGGGAAAGACACTCTTAGGCAACCGAATACGCTCACTAGGGCTTGCATCTCACCGTTAGCGGTATACGATTGATAAGATTGAGACTCGACAGACAAACCACGTCAAGTCATGCGATGATCACAATAAATCCAACATATTATCATCCAATCACGAACCAAGACATTGACGGTGTCCAATCATGCAATGACCATGAACAATATCATGAAATCACGCATTCAAAGAACGACGACTCAAAGACGACAACTCTCACGGTAAATGAAACGCACTAGCATCGTGTACATGGCAAGTATGATTAAAAGGACATCCACGGGATCACATTTCCCGGAACGCATACACGATCACATTTCGTATATGTAGACTAATTTCCTCCTGGTAGGAACGATAAGGCTCATAATCTAAACCTGGCCAGATTCTCGGAATCACATTTTCCGATTCGATATGCGATCACGTTTCGCACCCAAGACTCGGTCTTACAAAGAAAACGCCGAGAGTAAGTAGAGTACCCCGCATTAGCGGATAGATCAATTCACGAAAGAGGCGGAAAAACGAGCTCAAGCCTCATAACATGCGTCCCGCTAACATGCCAAATAACACCACCTCGCAAGTATACAACATTTGACGGCCGGGTCGATCAACGCATAGCGTTCAACTCCCAACAACGTCGTCATATGCCCACTAACACATGCATTTAAGCAGTAGGATACCTCTCCGTTCGGACATTCCAGCCTTACGAACGGGAAGGTAGCCAAGGGAATGAGAGTACAAAGCACAAGACAAAATAGTGCTCAAACCGTATCATTTGTAAAAACCGACTCAAAGTGGGACATAGCAAAAACCGTCACAAAACATGTGATACAAGCGAGTGAAATATCATATATTCAACACATTCATATTATAAGTCACTACGTAAAATTATACGTTAAATGAATGATTAGAAATATTATAAATGAAAACCGTAAACAAAAATCACAAACAATATCCAGCAGGTGCCAGCCGGTCAAGCTGCCCGGCTTCCGGTCCACCGGCTCAGGCCAACTATCATATGAAAATCAACTTGAATTGTCAGTGTGTCCCAGCCGGTCGACCGGCTGCCGGTCGACCGGCTGGGACCAATGGGTCATATGAAAAACAAAAGAAGAAAGGGGGGGGGGGTTGACAACGTCAAATATTGTCGTGTCTAGTAGCAATTTTTAGAGTCTTTCGTCTTACTTTTTACGGGTCATTAGCTATGTTTTATGTTAGTTTTAGTTTTTGTAATAATGTTAATATTTAGTATTTTAAGTCACTTTTAGAGTCAAATCCCGAAAGTCAATAAAAGTCAAACCCGAAAACCCGAGACCCAAAACCCGGAAATTTTGAATGGGCTAGCAATGAATCATCAAGGTATGAAGACCAAGCCCATTGGGTCAATGGAAGTCAAGGCGGGGTCAATATCCATGGGGTCAACGAAAGTCAAGAAGGAAAACAAGGCAAAAAATTCGGCAGTGCTCGACGCAGCCTGCGTCGTAGGACGCAGCCTGCGTCAGCACGACGCAGCCTGCGTCGTAGGACGCAGCCTGCGTCAGCACAACGCAGCCTGCGTCGTAGGACGCAGCCTGCATCATCTCTCAGCACGGGTTTTCTTCCTTTTCTCATCTTGTCTTTTGGAAGCCCACCTTTCAAGGCCCCTAGGTTTGCGGACCAAGGGTATAAAAGAAGATTTCTGAAGAGAGGCAAGGGCATCAAGCATTCAACATACAACATCATATTTTCCTTAGCATTTTCTCTACTTTGTTCTTCAAGTTTGGCTTTTGTAATGGGTTTTTGCTTAGAAATGGGTTGTAATATGAAGACTATGGGTAGCTAATCTTCTTTTGCTTAGTGTAATTTGAACAAGTTCTTCCCTTTTAGCATTGTAAGACCTTTTTAATCCTTCCTTCTCTATTTAATTCCATTTTCCTTGTTTGAATTTCATTGTTGAATGAATTGTTGTTAAGACTAACCATCTTAGTAATTGTTTGTTTGATTAAATTGCTTTGTCTTGATGAATTTGGTTGATTTGTCTTGATATTTGTTGAAGCAACTTGAAAGTTTGTAACTTTGGTTTAAAAGTTGGAACCTTTTTAGTGGAATTTGGATTATTGTGTATTTAGGACATGGTTTAATGTTTTATTACATGATTCTAGCATGCTTCTTTGGTTTTGTGCTTAAAGCTTGCATCTTTATTTATGCTTATGTTTTAATAAGTATGGGTTTAGTTGTATTGAGTCATTTATGGATGGTTTAATTCATTGGTGGCTAGTTTTTAGAAGTTTGTAGTAGATAATTAGAGAAAGGAAGGAAAGGAGGGATCTTTACTTTGTTAATTGTGGGGGAACTTGGGATAATTGCACTAAGTTATTTCTCCATATTTGAATCTTTGAGTATTTAGTTGTTGTTAGTAATTTTAGACTTGATTATCAATTCTCATGAAAAACTTTCTCCATTTGTGTTTTTCCTACATGTTTCCCATTGTGAATATCATAGTTTGTAAGTAATTCAAGTTTTTGTTTCAATTAGTGTTTTAATTTGTGGTTAGATTAATTAATTTGTTAAATCGGTTTTTAGCAAGAGTCTAGATTAGATTTTTAGCAATCATCGCCTTCCCTTGGGTTCGATCCTTGTCTTACCCTTACTACCCTTTTACTTAGGTTGGTTTGAGTCTAGATTTGGCTTTATAAATTGTTATTTGATTTAGCTAATTTGCGGATTTAACGACACCGTATAAAAAGCATCGTCAAATTTGGCGCCGTTGCCGGGGAAGGCAATTTAGCTAAATATCAAATTGAACTCTTGTTAGTGTCATACTTTGTTTAGATTGTTTTTCAAATATTTCTTTTTGTATTGTTTGTAGGTTACTTGGTGTTGAAGTTACTAATTGTGTTGTTGAAGTGTTTTAGAGTTTATGCCTAGGTCACAAGAGGGACTTGGTGACCAAGACATTGACCCGGCTTCTAGTAGCATTTCCAATTGGTTGTTTTCGAACCCCCTCTATAGGAGACCCTTTTGGAGGGAGCCTAGTGAAGAGGAGTTTGAGAACAATATTTTTCAAGAACCACAAGAACAAGTGTTTGTGTCACCACCTAGATCACCACCTAGGAGACCGCCACCCTTGAACATCATCTACCCACCCGAAATGGAAGATAATAGAACTATTGGTGAGATCCGGGCAAGAAACTATGAAGAGCAACCGTTGTGTATCGCATACCCTCCCATGGGGGATGTAAATTTCGAGCTAAAGGGGTTCTTTGTTCATAATTTGCCAAGATTTCATGGAATGGTGGGGAATGATCCCAATAGGCACTTGGCCGAATTTCACATGATATGCCAAGGGGCCATCCCTCAAGGAGTGACCGAAGACCAATTTAAACTTAGGGCATTTCCATTCTCTCTACAAGATGCCGCTAAGGAATGGTTATTTTGTCTTCCGGCCCATTCCGTCAATACTTGGGTGGGTTTGAAGAAGAAATTTCTTGAGAAATACTACCCGGATTCGAGGCATAACCACTCAAAGAAGCTCATCACTACCATTGAGCAAGACATGGGGGAAACTCTCTATGACTATTGGGAGCGATTCAAAAGCCTCGTGGCAAGGTGCCCGTATCATGGAATGTCGGGTGACGATCTATTGCCGCCACCGGAGTGTTGGAGTAGGTGTCCTCCACAAAAGTGCGCCACATAATAAATCTTATTATGGAATATAATTGGGATATTTATTGACTATATATATGATTAGTCAGTTGATTAACGTAAATCAATAACGGTTGGCTGACTAGAGTTTGACGTTATTGTCGTTTGACGGCGGTGATCAACTGATCCCTTTCGGTCACACCTAAAGGATGAAATCCAAATAGTAACTAATTATTTGTATACGATACAGTTAATTAGTACATTACATATATTCGATATGTATGAGAGTTAATTGTTAGAAATTGAGTTAAGAACTCAAATTCAATTAAGTTTATTTTTCAATTATGCGATAATTGACTAATAAATTTATATCTTATTTTAATACGATTAAATAGGATTTAACTTAGTAATTAATCGTTAAATTACTAAATTAGTTGAGGTTTTGAGATAGAGGTAATTAGTTAAATATATTTACAAAGAGTTGTAAAATAAATTAACTAAGCATTGTGGGACCCATTATATATTGATATAATGGTAGAATACTACTTAAAATGTTAAGTACATATGATTCATTTATTTGTGTCATATAATTGTTATATGATCAAATTAACAATTAATTATACAAGATAATTAAGCATATGATTAATAAGTATTTGTGGGACAAATATCAAAAATTAAAATGGATCAATTTGAGGCTCACATGGCCGGTTATGGTGAAGTCAAATGGTGATGTTGGTTGTTCTTATTCATACTCATAAGCAACATATGCTTATGACATGAATAGTTAACATGATATCATTTTATTCACTACAACACATTACCACCTTACATGGCAATAAAATAAGAAGAAATCATCACCACTTTGTGATGAAATAACCGGCCCTCTTGGCTATAAAAGGAGAGCAATTGTTGTTCATTCCTTCACTTATTCATTCTTACTTATTTTATCATTCATCTCTCAAAACTCATCTTCTCACTACAACTCTCATATACTAATATTTCCTAAGTATTACTAGTGTAGTAATATAGTCTAATATTAGTAGTATATTATCTATCTTATTATCTAGTTAATAATAAGGGTAGATTGTTTGGTTCATCTTGGTGCAACTAAGAGGAGATCTTCTACTTTGGAGATTATTTGTGTTCAACCATATTTGTAGCTCAAGATCAACAAGAAGGAGTTCTTGTTGTGCCCTTATATTTTCCATACCAATGTGAGGAAATTTCTTCTCTTATATAAATGTCTTTATATTTGCATGCATGTTACATAGATCATTAAATACTAAATTAACAAGTAATTTAGCAACTAATTAGAGGAGTCTAATTAAGGTCTATGCACTTTCAATTGGTAGCAGAGCTAGATTGTAGCATGCATGTTCATTTTGGACATTTTTATTAAAAGTTATAAGTAAATAATAAATCAAAGATTTGAGTTAAAATACGATTCGACTAAAATTTGTGGTGCATGTATACCTACTGAACTCAAAATGTTTGTGGTCAAATTTCGTGATTTTAGGGATTAATTTGCTATTTATTTTGATTTTTGGCGTTTAAACCGAGTTAACATGCATTTTATGAGTTAAAAGTTAACTAAAAATAGTTGCATGTTGATTATGGCCATGAAATTTTAATATGATCTCACATGAATTTCTTACATATTTTATGTAAAATTTCATGATTTTTACTTATGTATTGCATGTTCATTGATTTTTATACGATAAAAGTCGATAATATGAGATTATAATGTTCATAAAATTGAAACGTCCATTTCTGGTCTTGAAATTTTTTTTGTACATTTAACATTCTGATGTTGATACTCTTGGTGAAATTTCATAATTTGTTTCACTGTTTTACTATATCTAATGTTTTTATTTGATAAAACCATTAAATACAAAGCTATTTGTTCATAAAATTAATTTAATTTTTTGAGCAAATATTTTTTTATTTTTATAGTTCCTGGAAATTTTCCAGAATGTACAAAATTTTTGGTTTCAAATTTTATGATGTTTATATTTTATTTTGGTTTTATTTCATAATTGTTATGATTAAACCGTAATATTTAGCAAATAAAATAAAATCAATCTAAGTAATGACCAACAAAATTAGTAGTGACTAATTTTGAGTTCTAAATCAGTTTAGTTAATTAGTTTGAATTTAAATGCGATTTAAATGTTGATAGTGATTTTTAATGGTTAAAAATCAATAAATCCCGAAAAAAAAAATCGAGCTACAATGAGCATGAATTGAATCTAGGACGATTTTGGCATGAATTTTTGCAGCAATTTATTTAATTTATGGTTGAATGAATGAATGTCATTTATTTAATAATTTATGCAAATTTTGTACCTAGTATGGCCTAGTTATTTTTATCGTTATTACCGTAATGTAAGGGAATAACGGTTTGGTTGTAATTTTATTGCGATCTCGTATCGCCGGTTTGTATAATTTAATAATTTTATTTTATAGAATAAATGTATAATAGGAATTTGTATATTTGTATATTTGTAATTATTTTTTTGAAGACCGGTGACTCCCGAAAGACGGTGCCATTTTGGAAGGTGTTCCAAGTGAAGAGGCAAGGGACCAAAGGAGTTGGTTTCCGAATTTGTAACTATCTAGTTAATTTTGATTAGCTAGGTGGCCATACTAGGATTTTATAGTTGCTTGATTGCTTGCTTTATTTCCGCTCATGACAAAATCGTCACACATGCATTTAATTTACCGTTATTGTCAATTCAACGTTATTCACAATTCACCGACTTAGTTCACTTATAGGGTATTAATAACTAAATTGACAAGATCTCTCACATATTTAAAAAAAAATTGAGATTAGCCTTACCTATTAGTAACACCTATGAATCCCGTGTTCATTAGGGCTACCACGCTCGTGGGTCCCTTTTTACCTCGGGTAAGTAGGGTGATACGATCACAAGCTAAAATTGGGTTGGACTCAACGAGATAAGCGTTATCTTGGGACTAGGAGATGGATTTAGTTGAAATCCGTCAACCAAGAGTTCTAAAGGTAGAATTAGTCAAGTAACGACTTACCATTTCTAGATAAAAAGTAGCATGCGATGACTATTTTTATTTAAAGATGGGTCTTGGAATCATTTATATAATTTAGTGAGATGTCATTATATGAATGCTTAACTTGTTAAAATGTTTTTCAAGTAAATTAACAATGAATGTTTATATATTTCTTTTTGTTGTAGTTACAATATTCGCATAATGTGAACATCATCAAACGTTGCAACCTTGGGTAGAGACTCATGGTTGAGGTCCGTCATGGACAAGTGTGTCCTTAAGGATGACGGAAGTAACTTCGTTGAATGGGAGTCAACGATCAAGAGCGTCGCGTTATCCGATAACGTCTTCGTATTGATCGAAGGCCTCCCACCCGAACCCGCGCTAGATCGTCCGCGGGGGGTGGTTCGGGCCGAATATGACCTTTATTTGAAGGTTGCTAATGACGTCAAGAATGTCTTGATTTGGTCAATCTCACCCAAACTCAAAATCCAATTGATCTCTCTCAATGCATATGCGATATTCACGAGGATCACTTCGATGTTTTCGCAAGCCCCTCAAATTCTCCAATATGAGGCGATTACGAAATTCTTTGACACTAAGCTTCAAAGGGGCCAAAAATTTGGCCCACACGTGCTCAAAATGGTTGAGCACGCGGACACCTTAGAGCGTCTAGGTTGCAAAATTCCGAAGAATTTGGTGGTGGGTAAGATCCTTCATTCACTCTCACCTAAGTTCACCCAATTTAGGGTGAACTATAACATGAATGGCATGGACAAGAGTTTCCATGAACTCCATGCACTCCTCACCCAAGCTGAGAGGGACATGGAGGCTAGTGGGAGTGAACCCAAGGATGTTCTTTCCATGAAAATGAAGAACATGAACCTTGGGGTAAGGAAGGACAAGGGAAAGGGTAAGACTCTTTTCAAGAAATCCGGCAAGGGAAAGGCAAAGGTCTTTTATAAGGCCAAACCCAAAGTCAACAAACACGCAGAGGCGGATTGCTATTATTGTAATGGCAAAGGGCATTGGAAACGCAATTGCCCCAAGTACTTGAAAGACAAGAAAGACGGTTGTGTGACAACGTCAGGTAAAATTCTTTCATCACTCTATATGATAGATATTAACTTTGCTAGTACTCTTCTTGGGTATTTGATACCGGTTGTGGTTCTCAACTTTGTAATCATGTACAGGGGCTGAGGGACGTGCAAGCACTAGCCAAGGGTGACGTGGACCTACGCATGGGAAATGGAGCTAAGGTAGCCGCAGTTTCCGTGGGCACCTACGTTCTTCTTTTGCCTAATGGTTTAGAGTTGTATTTAAATAATTGCTATTATGTACCAACTCTTACCAAGAACATTAGCTCCATTTCCGTGTTAGACATGGAAGGTTTTTCATTTTGTATTAAGAACAACTGTTGTACTTTTGCTTTTAAAGAAATGGTTTATGGCGAGGCCATTTCTATTGGAGGTATTTATGTTCTAGATATTGCAAAAGAGGTCTATCATGTAGAAAACAAGAAGCTTAAAACAGGTGAACCTAATCAATCATACCTTTGGCATTGTCGTTTAGGGCACATAAACGAACGACGCATAAAGAGACTTGTTTCATCTAAAGTACTCAAACCATTCGATTAAGAATCTTATGGCGTATGCGAATCTTGTCTTCTAGGCAAGATGAATCGTGCTCCTTTTACGGGAAAAGGGACACGAGCAAGTGAAGTATTAGGACTTATACACACGGATGTATGCGGTCCAATGACTATCCGAGCTAGAGGTGGTTATCACTACTTCAGTACTTTTACCGACGACTTGAGTAGATATGGATATGTCTACTTGATGAGGCATAAAAGTGATGCTTTTGAAAAGTTCAAAGAATTTCAAAATGAAGTAGAAAACCAATTGAATAAAAAGATTAAAACACTACGATCCGATCGTGGTGGTGAATACTTGAACCATGAGTTTGATTCACACCTGAAAGATTGTGGTATAGTATCACAATGGACTCCTCCTGGAACACCTCAATTAAACGGTGTATCCGAAAGGAGAAATCGAACTTTATTAGATATGGTTCGATCTATGATGAGTCTAACTGAGCTTCATGATTATTTTTGCGGTTTTGCTATCTTATCTGCAATATTTTCACTAAATCGAAGCCCGACTAAAGCGGCAAACAAGACTCCATATGAGATATGGACAGGAAAAGTTCCTTATTTGTCATTTATGAGAATTTGGGGATGCGAGGCTTTTGTTAAGAATAAGTCTGACGATAAACTCGCACCCAAATCTAACAAATGTCTTTTTGTAGGATATCCAAAGGAATCGCGTGCTTATTACTTCTACAATAAACACGAGGACAAAGTGTTTGTGTCTCGTGATGCAGTCTTTTTAGAAAATGATTTTATTTCTAAAAGACAGAGTGGGAGAAAATTTGAACTTGATGAAGTCCAAGAGCAACAAACCGAAAAGGACGACGAGGAAAACGTTCCCTCTTCGTCTAGTACGGTCATTATTCCTTCGGAACCTAGGAGGTCAAGCAGAATTAGTCATCAACCTGATAGATACCTTGGTATTATAGAGGAAGGTGATGACTATAATGTGTTACTTTTTGAAAGTAATGAACCTACTACCTACAAAGCAGCCATTTCTAGTCCCCGACTCAAAGCTATGGCTAGGAGCCATGCAATCCGAAAGGATTCTATGTACGACATCCAGTATAGGACTTGCGTTGATTTACTAAGGAGGTACCGACCTCTTCAGTGTAAAGTGGATACTATACGAATCAAAAGTGGCATAGACAAACATAATGATGTTTATAAAGCTAGATTTGTGGCAAAAGGTTTCACCCAAGTTCATGGTCTTCACTATGACGAAACCTTCGCCCCAGTCGCCATGCTTCGATCCATAAGGATTATCTTAGCGGTTGCCGCATTTTATAATTATGAGATTTGGCAAATGGATGTCAAAACCGCCTTCTTGAATGGGATTCTAGAAGAGGAAGTGGGAAGTGACATGACAAACCTGAAGGTTTTGTGGATCATCAAACTCTAAGAAGGTATGCAAACTTAAGAGATCCCATCTATGGTCTTAAGCAAGATCCAGGAAGTTGGAAGTTGGAATCATCGTTCGATCATGTAATTAAACAAAATGGTTGCACTCGAACAAGTGTCGAGGAACAGTTTGTTTTATAACTGAAGTTTATTGGGAAGTGTTAAAGTAAGTAACTTTTCTAGTCTTGTTATGTAGGATGACATTACTACTCATTGGGACTGATATTCCAATGTAACTTGTAAAGGAGAGTGATAGGAATTACATTTCAAATGAAAGGATTAGGAGAAGGCCCAGGCGCTCTTAGGTATAGGATCTATAGGGATGATCTAAAGGGATCTAGCATTAAGTCAAGAGACTTATATGATAAGATTCTGATCGGTTCAACATTGAAAGACTATAAGAGAGGTGTTATTCCTTATGGGAAGGGGATCACTTGAGCAAGTCAGGGAGTGCACTACGAAAACCCGAGGAGAATTGAAAGCATGAAATTGATCCCTTACGCATCAGTTGTTGGATCAATCCTGTATGCTATGATGTGCACTCGTCCCGACGTTGCATATGCTTTGAGCATGACAAGTCGTTACCAAGCAAATCCAGGTGAGAGTCACTGGATAGCCGTAAAGAACATCCTTAAGTACTTAAGAAGGACCAAGGAGTCGTTCTTAGTGTTTGGAGGCGAGACTGAGTTACGTGTAAAGGGTTACACAGATGCCAGTTTCCAAACAGATAGGGATGATATGAAATCCCAATCCGGCTACGTTTATATGATGAATGGAGGAGCTGTTTGCTGGAAGAGTTTCAAGCAAAGCGTTACAGCGGATTCTACAACAGAAGCAGAGTACCTTGCAGCGTATGAAGCTGCAAAGGAAGCTGTGTGGATTCGGCAATTTTTGGAAGGACTAACAGTAGTCCCTACTGCCAAAGATCCTATCACAATTTATTGTGATAACAGTGGGGCTATTTTTCAGGCAAAAGAGCCCAAGTCTAGTAACAAGTCTAGACATGTACTTAGGAAATATCATGTAATTAGAGATTACGTGGACAGAAAGGAAATTGACAGTTGTAAGGTTGGGACAGATGACAACACTGCTGATCTTTAACCAAGCCTTATCAAGCTAAGCATGATGGTATGTCGCACAATGGGATTGAGACGGTGCCCAGATTCCTTCCGATCTTATGTAATATGTAATAATTGAATGTTGTATTAATTATTTCATAATGGCATTCATTGTTCGAGTTTTATTTTAAACTCTTTTATTTAGTTTGACTAAATTTAAATACTTTGTTTATCCGAATAGATTGTTGGACCCTATTCAAGTGAATAGGACGAACTTAGTATTTTGTCCCTAGTCACTCAAATGAGGTGACGTCTCAAAATGACTAGATTGTAAGTCGATCGATGGTTGGTTCAGCACCATGGGGTCATGGAGATGACTGGTCGTTTACATAGACAGATTGTATGACACTCTGTCGGACAGTGACATGATAGAAACCCTTAAATCAATTGTTTGATGCCTGGTCGTGGGAGGGTCTTCTATCTTATTCCTATAAGTCGATTCTTTTGACTGGCGACCGTCTATCTGAGTCGGTGCAGTTTTCGATTGGTTTTGGTTGATGTTCTAGGTCGTGCCGTAAAAGGCGGCCGATGGACTTCTTCTGGATCATGGTGATCTGCATCATACAGAATAGATGAATCAACAGGAATGGTCCACCCACGTTGGGTACAAACATCTTTAGGCCACTCGAGGAGTAGTGTAGTAGTTACTGTAAATGCGTGGCCACGCTCGGAAAGAGATCTATGGGAGATTTTCCGGTCAGACATTTACTCTCCCTATCGAGGAAACCACTCTAGATATTGTCAATCGCACGTGCGACCTGGAAGACACCTTGCGTTGAGTGGGAGATGTGATAAAGAGACAAGAGAATCGGTGACGCAGACTTGTGTCAGACAAGTGGGAGATTGTTGGAGTAGGTGTCCTCCACAATAGTGCGCCACATAATAAATCTTATGATGGAATATAATTGGGATAATTATTGACTATATATATGATTAGTCAGTTGATTAACGTAAATCAATAACGGTTGGCTGACTAGAGTTTGACGTTATTGTAGTATGACGGCGGTGATCAACTGATCCCTTTCGGTCACACCTAAAGGATGAAATCCAAATAGTAACTAATTATTTGTATACGATACAGTTAATTAGTACATTACATATATTCGATATGTATGAGCGTTAATTGTTAGAAATTGAGTTAAGAACTCAAATTCAATTAAGTTTATTTTTCAATTATGCGATAATTGACTAATAAATTTATATCTTATTTTAATACGATTAAATAGGATTTAACTTAGTAATTAATCGTTAAATTACTAAATTAGTTGAGGTTTTGAGATAGAGGTAATTAGTTAATTATATTTACAAAGAGTTGTAAAATAAATTAACTAAGCATTGTGGGCCCCATTATATATTGATATAATGGTAGAATACTACTTAAAATGTTAAGTACATATTATTCATTTATTTGTGTCATATAATTGTTATATGATCAAATTAACACTTAATTATACAAGATAATTAAGCATATGATTAATAAGTATTTGTGGGACAAATATCAAAAATCAAAATGGATCAAATTGAGGCTCACATGGCCAGTTGTGGTGAAGTCAAATGGTGATGATGGTTGTTCTTATTCATACTCATAAGCAACATATGCTTATGACATGAATAGCAAACATGATATCATTTTATTCACTACAACACATTACCACCTTACATGGCAATAAAATAAGAAGAAAACATCACCTTTTTGTGATGATGAAACCGGCCCTCTTGGCTATAAAAGGAGAACAATTGTAGTTCATTCCTTCACAAGTTCATTCTTATTTTCCATACATCTCTCAAAACTAAACTTCTCTCTAAAACTCTCATATACTAATATTTCCTAAGTATTACTAGTGTAGTAATATAGTCTAATATTAGTAGTATATTATCTATCTTATTATCTAGTTAATAATAAGGGTAGATTGTTTGGTTCATCTTGGTGCAAATAAGAGGAGATCTTCTACTTTGGAGATTATTTGTGTTCAACCATATTTGTAGCTCAAGATCAACAAGAAGGAGTTCTTGTTGTGCCCTTATATTTTCCATACCAATGTGAGGAAATTTCTTCTCTTATATAAATGTCTTTATATTTGCATGCATGTTACATAGATCATTATAATCTAAATTAAAAAGTAATTTAGTAAATAATTAGAGGAGTCTAATTAAGGTCTATGGACTTTCACGGAGGTGGTATTGATACACTTAATGTGGCCGAGGCCAACAACATTATTGAGAAGTTGGCTATGAACACAAGAAGCTACGGGAGGAAAAATGAAAGGGGAGGAAGCTCTAGAAATGTATCTTCCATGGAAGATTCTCATGCCTCTCAAAATCACAAACTCATGCAAGAAATTGGTGAACTCAAAAGCTTGGTATCCAACTTGGTTGTAAACAAAAGTAGCTCATTTTCTCAACACCTCGAATCACTTGAATGTTCTTATTGTGGAGGTGACCATGCTACAAATACATGTTACATCATGATTGAGCAAGGAGCCACCATGGAGAGTGTCAATGCCATGGGGTATGGGAACTACAATGCTAGAAATCCAAGTGGTGGAGGAATGTATAACCAAGTGGGAAATCGTGATCTTTTGGGGTGGGGAGGAGACAAATCAAAGAGTTTTGAAAATGGCCAATTCAACCACTTGAGAGCCCAAAATCCAACCCAAAACCGAAACACAAATTTCAACCAAAATCCCCAAAGAAATTTCAACAACAACCCAACACCCAACAATTCAAATTTTCCAAATAATTCTCAACCCCAAAGACAACCCAACCAAAATCCAAATCAAGGGAATTCTTCTTCTCAAGGGAACTTGAGTGACATCTTGCAAACACTTCTTGCCAATCAAGAGAAGGATAGGGAGGAGGCAAGGAGGGATCGAGAGGAAGCAAGGAAGGATAGGGAGGCTAACAACCTTAGGGTGAACAACTTGGAAACCCAACTATCCCAAATGGCCTCAAATTTGTCAAAATCCCAAGCCTCAAGCTCCACAAGATTCCCATCTCAAACCATTCCCCCACCAAGGGAAAATGCTATTGCCATGACATTGAGGGGTGGCAAGGAGTTGGAAGTAAATCCCCTTGGCAAAGGAAAGGAAAAGATGAAGAATATTGAGATGGAAACCATTGAGATTGAAGACCAAGGAGAATTGGTGGTTGGTCAAGAAGAGATATCGAAGAATGAAAAAGGGGGATCCATAAGCATGGACCCAAAGGGAGAAAATTCAAGGAAGGGCAAGGATACTATTGAAGATGAGGAAGTGGAAGAGTACATACCGGAAGTCCCATTTCCTAGTGCTTTGATAAGCACAAGGAAGTATGCCAAGGAGAATGACTTATATGAGACTTTCCGAAAATGTGAGGTAAACATCCCGCTTCTTAACTTGTTGAATAGTGTCCCTAGGTATGCAAAGTTTTTGAAAGAACTTTGCACACCTAGGAGAAATCCAAAGAAGGGAACCCATAATGTTAGGGTGAGTGAACATGTGTCGGCCATTTTCAAACAAAATTTACCAAAGAAATGTGGAGACCCGGGCATGTTCACTATTCCTTGCACTATTGGGGGAAAGAGTTTTAAACGTGCCATGCTAGACTTAGGGGCTTCTATAAATGTCATTCCTCTATCTATTTATGAGACCCTAGGTTTAGGACCTTTGTCTAAGACCGGGGTAGTCATTCAACTTGCCGATAGGTCTAGTGTTTACCCCAAGGGCATGGTAGAGGATGTACTAGTGGAAGTCGATAATCTTGTCTTTCCGGCGGATTTCTACGTCTTAGATATGGAGTCTAGCTCTAGTGCCACCCCTCTCCTTCTTGGTAGGCCGTTTATGAAAACTTCAAATACCAAGATCGATGTTTCAAACGGGTGTTTGACTATGGAGTTTGAGGGAAAAAGATTAACTTACAATATTTATGACTCCATGAGGCACCCGAGTGACCATCAATCTTGTTTTTTCTTGGATATCTTTGAGCCATTAGTGAATCAAATGTATAAACTTTGTGATAGAGACCCACTCGAGGTAGCTTTAACTAATCCCATGGAAGAGGAAGGTTTGCGCTTGTTGTTGGACTTTGATGTGCAGGAATGTCTTGGAGACATGGAAAGGGAAGAGCCAATAGAAACATATGAGGAGCTCAACGTCATAGAGATGCTGAAAACAGGGCAAGGCAGAGCTCGACGCAGCCTGCGTCACACGACGCAGCCTGCGTTGTACGACGCAGCCTGCGTCACTGGACGCAGCCTGCGTCCTGCACTGGCTAACTTGTCCGAGTTGTTTGCTTTGAGTATTCCACTCCACAAGCCCCTCCCTTCCATTATCCAACCTCCTAAGGTCGAGTTGAAGACCCTCCCAAGCCATTTAAAGTACATCTTTCTAGGGGACAAGAACACCCTACCACTTATCATTTCAAGCACACTCCCCGAGGACCAAGAAGGCAAATTGGTATCACTACTTGAAAAGCATAAGGAAACATTTGGGTGGAGCATAGCGGACCTAAAAGGGATAAGCCCGGTGACTTGCATGCACAAGATACGCCTTGAAGTGGATGCCAAACCGGTCCGACAACCCCAAAGGAGGCTCAATCCACCCATGGCGGAGGTAGTGCAAGAAGAGGTAATTAAGCTATTGCAAATGGGTATCATTTTCCCTATTTCCTACTCTCGTTGGGTTAGCCCAACTCAAGTCGTACCCAAAAAGGGAGGAGTGACGGTAGTCAAGAATGCACAAGGAGACTTGGTCTCCACCCGACCACAAACCGGTTGGAGAGTGTGTATTGACTACCGCCGCTTGAATGCGGTAACATTGAAAGACCATTTCCCGCTACCATTTATTGATCAGATGTTAGAAAGATTAGCGGGGAAAGCTTTCTATTGTTTCCTTGACGGTTACTCGGGGTATTTTCAAATCCCAATCGCACCCGAGGACCAAGTCAAGACCACATTCACATGCCCATTTGGTACATTTGCCTATCGCCGTATGCCCTTTGGTTTGTGCAATGCTCCGGGAACTTTTCAACGGTGCATGTTGAGTATTTTCTCCGACTATGTAGAACGAATCATAGAAGTATTCATGGACGATTTCACCGTCCATGGGGACTCCTATGATGCATGTCTAAAACACCTTTCTCTTGTCTTAGAGCGATGCCAAGAGTCTCATCTCATTTTAAACTCCGAAAAATGTCATTTCATGGTGACTAGTGGCATCGTTCTAGGACATGTAGTGTCGGAAAGGGGGGTTGAGGTGGATAAGGCTAAGGTTGACATTATCAAAACCCTACCTTATCCCTCTAACACCCGAGACATTAGGTCTTTTCTAGGACATGCCGGTTTCTACCGGAGATTTATTAAAGATTTTTCCAAGATTGCTAACCCTTTATGCAAGCTTTTTCACAAAGAAGCGGAATTTGTTTTTGATGACAAATGTAGGAAAGCTTTCAATGACTTGAAGGAGAGATTGGTCACCGCACCAATTATTCAAGCACCACGATGGGAACTTCCATTTGAGATCATGACCGATGCAAGTGACTATGCATTGGGAGTGGTTTTGGGTCAAAAGAGTGACAAGGGACCCCATGTGATCCAATATGCTTCTACCCTCTGGAATGATGCTCAAAAGAACTATTCCACGACGGAGAAGGAATTCCTTGGTGTGATTTATGCTCTAGAAAAATTCCGATCTTATCTCTTGGGCACAAAGGTGATCATCTACACCGATCATGCCGCCATTAGATACCTTGTGGCAAAGAAGGATGCCAGGCCAAGGTTGTTGAGATGAATTCTTCTTCTAAGTGAGTTTGATGTGGAAATAAAAGACAAGAAAGGGGTGAAGAATGTGGTGGCGGATCATTTGAGCCGGCTAAACCATGAAGGAAGACCATCATGCCCTCTTGAGGAGGTTGAAGGAGGTCTCCCTCATGAGTCACTTTATGCTATACAAGTGGAGGAGCCATGGTATGCTACCATGGTCAACTATTTGGTGACAAAGCGGCTCCCAAGCCACTTCTCTTCTCATCAAAAGAGCAAAGTCAAATCCGATGCCAAGTACTATACATGGGATGATCCTTACTTGTGGAAGGTTTGCCAAGATCAACTTGTGAGAAGATGTGTGCCCGAGAGTGAGATCCCTTCCATCTTACATCATTGTCATGACTATGCTTGTGGAGGACATTTTGGGCCACAAAGAACCGCTAGAAAAGTGCTTGAATGCGGTTTCTTTTGGCCACGCCTTTTTAAAGATGCCCACAAATTTGTAAAGACTTGTGACCGATGTCAAAGGGTGGGGAATTTGACAAAGAGAAATGAGATGCCACAACAACCTCTTTTATATTGTGAGATCTTTGATGTGTGGGGAATTGATTTTATGGGCCCTTTTCCAAATTCCGGTGGTTATTTGTACATCCTCTTGGCGGTAGACTATGTTTCAAAATGGGTTGAAGCCATTCCTACCCGCACCGATGATGCCAAGGTAGTAGCCATTTTCATTCAAGAGAACATATTCTCTCGGTTTGGCTTTCCAAGGGCTATCATTAGTGATAGGGGGACCCATTTTTGCAACAAGGTGATTGGAGGCCTTCTCAAGAGGTATGGGGTGAATCATAAAATTTCCACGGCCTACCACCCACAAACAAACGGGCAAGCCGAACTCTCAAACCGTGAAATTAAAGGAATACTTGAAAAGACGGTGAATCCGGATAGAAAGGATTGGAGTAAGAGGCTAGTTGATGCATTGTGGGCATATAGGACCGCTTTCAAAACCCCCATTGGCATGTCCCCATTCCGTCTCATCTATGGCAAGGCTTGCCACCTCCCCGTGGAGGTTGAGCACAAAGCCTATTGGGCTATCAAATCTTTCAACCAAAACCAAGATGAGAGCGGTATGCACCGGAAGCTTCAATTACAAGAACTTGAAGAAATTCGCCAAGATGCTTATGATAACTCTTCCATCTACAAAGAGAAAACAAGAAGATGGCATGATGGGATGATAAACCGTAGAGTTTTCAAGGAAGGTGATAAAGTTCTTGTGTTCCAAAACCGGTTTAAGCTCTTTCCGGGCAAGTTGAGGTCAAGATGGTTTGGACCTTACACCGTCAAGAAAGTGTTTACTCATGGGGCTATTGAAGTGGAGGGGCCCGGGGATGGAAAGCTCCTCAAAGTGAATGGCCACCGTCTCAAGCACTACTTCCAAGGATGTACCCGGGAGGGGGAAGAAGAGGTCTTGCTTGAAGACCCCATTTATCAAAGTTGAAAAGCTTGAAATAGCTAAGTCGAGCCATTGACTCTAAATAAACGACAAAACATGTACATACTCTATCCTTGTGAATATTTCTTTGAAGGTTCTTTGTTAAATCTTAGCCTTTAAGTTGTTTTAAGTTAGTTAGACATTACATCAAACAAAATTTTTTGAAGTTACTAACGGTTTTGTGAAGTTTTGCGAGTTTTTGGCCGCCTCGGGATGCGTGCCACGGATAAAAAGTTCGGGAATCGATGGAATTTAAATATTGGAGGTTATTATGGACCATTGAAGTGAATTTGCAAGTATGGAGGTGTTTGGAGCACTTAGCAAAAATTTTGCTAAGTGCAAAAGGCAAGGTGATCCGGCAGTGAAGGACGCAGCCTGCGTCGTAGGACGCAGCCTGCGTTGTGACGACGCAGCCTGCGTCGTAGGACGCAGCCTGCGTCGAGCGCAGATTTCGTTTTATGCTTTAGCCTTTTCCCGTGTTCTTCATAAAACACAAAATTCATCTCCTTCTTTGCTTTTCACGACAAACACACCCAAAACCTACCCCAATCCCTCAAAAATCCATCTTTCTCACTCAAATCTTCCACAACTTTCATCAAAATCAATCCCATTCTTCTCCCTAATCATTATTCTACACTCAATAACCCAAAAAATCAATCTCACTCACCCTAAAACTCAGAAAATCCGTCTTAAAAAACCTAGATTTTTTTCCCTCAAATTCGTTTTTTCGGGTCTTTAGTTGGGTTTTTAAGGCTACTTGTCGAATTCCTACCTATTCTAATCATCAAGGAGCTTGAACCTTGTGGAAAAGCAAAGGTATAACTTCATACTCGACTTTTTCATTATCCTTCAAGTTTTTGCTCGAATTAGGCTAGCTTTAGTCTTAGGTTGAGTTCCCCTTTCCCCTTGCTTGATTGTGTAGTTAGGATTGGATAAATTTTTCTGAGTAAGGTAAAGAAATTCAACAAACACTAGCTTTTTGAGGTGTAGAAATTGTTGCACACCAAGTGTTTGTTGAATTGCTTGAGCGAAAAACCTTTCGAGTGATTGCTTGTTATTGTTGTAGTGTGTTGTTTGTTACATTTTGCAGATATGGCACCAAAGATCTCTAAGTTGTTTGGCAAGGGAAAAAATAAGAGGGCCGCGGTGAGTGAGCCCGACACCGAGGTTGAAACGGTGTTCATGGGTTATGAGAGGATGCAAGCTCAACATAAGAAAATTTGGGATCAAATATCCACTCACCCTCTTGTAGCAACCAAATTCTTTTGCCCAACCACCCTCCATGCCTTAGGCATGTTCGACTTGACAAGGGACATGCTAGCTAAAGTAGGGCTAGAGGCTTATCTCGAGCAAAACTCCTGGGATTACACCTATAGGAGTTTTGCATACGAGTTTCTAGCAACCTTGTCGGAGTTGGATGTGCCCGAAGGTGCGGAGAAAGCCTACCGATTCCGATTGAACCAAACTTGGCATGAAGCCCCAACTTCCGAAATCCGTCAAATCCTAAAAATCACCAAGCAACCAGTAGACATTAGATGCCCAAGGGGCAAAATGCACCAGATGTGGGATAACATTGCCGATGACCATGGCCCGTCTAAGGATGCCAAACTGTCAGCCATCACCCACCCCGTACTCCGCCTAATTACTAGGTTCCTTACCACCATTTTCAACTCCGCGGGAGAACCCACCAAAGTGCCGGAGAAGATCCGGCTATGTTTGTGGACTATGCTTCCGGAGGGGGTAGGGATCCCGGATTGGGCCGATTTGTTTTTGAGAGCTTGCATCAAGCATAGGCAAAAATCGGCAAGGGCGAGCATCCATTGTGGGGGGGGGGGGGTGATTTCTTTCTTGGTAAGGCATTATGAGGGGGGCATTCCTAATGGTCAAGCGGTGAACATATGTAGGGGTTTGACGAGGTACAACCGTCTTGGGCTAGAAGAAGTTCACATGTTTAAGACTAGCAAGGAGCAACCCTTAAAAGGGTTTTGGTTGGGAAGTGACGGGCTAAGCTACATGAAGTTGCCTAGACCTCAAAACAATCCTTTACCTAGAGGACCCGCGGCACCCGCGGCGTGGGATTTTGTTTGTCCTAAGGAGAGTTTGGGGGTAAGTAGTGCGGAGGAGGAGGAGGAGGTAGAAGAAGTGCCTTTGAGGCAAAGGAGGGTAAGGAGAGAAGGTGGTGAGGGAAGTGAGCATTTGAGAGAGGAGATTAAAATCCTTGCAATTGAGCAAGGACCTTCCCAAACCACCAATTTTGAACAACAACAACAACAACAACAACAACAACAACAACAACAACAACAACAACAACAACAACAACAACAACAACAACAAAAACAACAACAACAACAACAACAACAACAACAACAACAACAACAACAACAACAACAACAACAACAACCACCACCATTTCATTTCCAATCACCATTCCAAAGCCACCATTATACCGACACCCCCATGTTTAATGCGGAGGGTCGTTCTAGCACACCCATGGAGCCATGGCAACAACAAATGGCTAACTATTTTTCAAGCACCAATGACGTCTTGGCACACATTAGTGGGAGGGTGGATGCCTCAAACACTTGGCAACAACTTCAAGGAGGTAGGCTTGAGAGTTTGGATGATTGGCACAATGTTGTGGAGGAGAGGGAGAGATTGAGGGCGGAGGCCGAGAGGGCTCAAAGGGAGGAATGGAGGAGGATGCTAGACGGGCAAGAGGAAGCCCGCCTATGGAGAGAGCAACAAGATAAAAGATGGCGGGAACAAAATGAAATGTGGGCCACCCAACATGCTTGGAGGGAGCAAGCTACGAGCCACTTTAACGTTCAAAATGAGCGCCACCACACCTATCTTCAAGACTCCTTTGAGGATGCGGTGGCACATGAGGACGTCTATGGCTTAGCTAGCTCTCTCTTTGGGATGTCCATGCAACAAAACCCGGGCTACCCTTTTCCTTACACCCAAGCAACCCTTGATGAATGCATGGAGCGAAGAAGGCGGATTAGAGAAGATAGGGATAGGAGGAGAAACCAAGGAGGTGCCTCGGGGTCTTCTCCTTTCGATAATTGATGAGGTAACATTTTTTCTTCTCCTCCACAATGAGGACATTGTGTATTCTAAGTGTGGGGGAGAAGATTGTACATAGTTAGTTTGTTTTGTTTGATGCATTGTAAAAAAATTTTTTTATGCCTTTATTTTGAAAAAAAAAAAAAAAAAAGAGAAAAAGAAAAGAAAAAATTGAAAATCCCGGCTAGGTGAAAACCCACAAGGGTGGGCACCTAGGCAAGATTGGGAAGGTGGCCGAGGACGGAATGAAAACCCGAAAGGGCATTCCGGGCAAAATGAAGAATCGAGTTGCGAGCCACCAATGCGAGGAAAGGAAAAGCTAAGGTGAAAACCCGAAAGGGCACCTTAGGCAAAATGAGGGATTTTCAAGAAAAAAATGAAAAAAAATGAAAAAAATGAAAAAAAAAAAATTTGAGCATAATTATTCCTATGATGATAATTTTTGGAGGAATAAGAAGGGAGTGATAAGGAGGAAATTTGGAAGGAGGCTAGCTTAGGATCCCATTTATTTTTATTTTTGAGTCACAAAACTTTGTTTCAAATTGGTGGATTTGTTTTGGTGGTCGCTTGGTTGTGCAAATTGTGAAGTTTGGGGCCAACCAAGTAACCATGATTTGCATTAGTGGAGTAATAGGGGGGTGATATAAGGAGTGGATTTGTATGGAGGTTGTTGAGAAAGACCATCTCGCTATGCCTTGGGATAAGGCAAAGATGGTCATACTACTTTATTTGGAGCTATAAGGAGGGAGGAGTTGATTTGAGTCGGAGTAGGTGGCATGTCGTGTCCTTAGTCTTGAGGGATGATATAAGGAGGGGGAGTGAGAGAAGAGTGTCACAAGAATTGAGTCTTTTTATTTTGTTTTTGTCATAGGTGGATTGTTTAAGAGGGAGTATAAGAAGGGTGTAGTGAGGGAAGAGAGGTCAATACCTCCACACACACTTTGTTGGGCTCATGTCATTTGTGCTAATCTCGAGTTTTACTCGGGACGAGTAAAAGTCCAAGTGTGGGGGTGTTTGACAACGTCAAATATTGTCGTGTCTAGAAGCAATTTTTAGAGTCTTTCGTCTTACTTTTTACGGGTCATTAGCTATGTTTTATGTTAGTTTTAGTTTTTGTAATAATGTTAATATTTAGTATTTTAAGTCACTTTTAGAGTCAAATCCCGAAAGTCAATAAAAGTCAAACCCGAAAACCCGAGACCCAAAAGCCGGAAATTTTGAATGGGCTAGCAATGAATCATCAAGGTATGAAGACCAAGCCCATTGGGTCAATGGAAGTCAAGGCGGGGTCAATATCCATGGGGTCAACGAAAGTCAAGAAGGAAAACAAGGCAAAAAATTCGGCAGTGCTCGACGCAGCCTGCGTCGTAGGACGCAGCCTGCGTCATCTCTCAGCACGGGTTTTCTTCCTTTTCTCATCTTGTCTTTTGGAAGCCCACCTCTCAAGGCCCCTAGGTTTGCGGACCAAGGGTATAAAAGAAGATTTCTGAAGAGAGGCAAGGGCATCAAGCATTCAACATACAACATCATATTTTCCCTAGCATTTTCTCTACTTTTGTTCTTGAAGTTTGGCTTTTGTAATGGGTTTTTGCTTAGAAATGGGTTGTAATATGAAGACTATGGGTAGCTAATCTTCTTTTGCTTAGTGTAATTTGAACAAGTTCTTCCCTTTTAGCATTGTAAGACCTTTTGAATCCTTCCTTCTCTATTTAATTCCATTTTCCTCGTTTGAATTTCATTGTTGAATGAATTGTTGTTAAGACTAACCATCTTAGTAATTGTTTGTTTGATTAAATTGCTTTGTCTTGATGAATTTGGTTGATTTGTCTTGATATTTGTTGAAGCAACTTGAAAGTTTGTAACTTTGGTTTAAAAGTTGGAACCTTTTTAGTGGGATTTGGATTATTGTGTATTTAGGACATGGTTTAATGTTTTATTACATGATTCTAGCATGCTTCTTTGGTTTGTGCTTAAAGCTTGCATCTTTATTTATGCTTATGTTTTAATAAGTATGGGTTTAGTTGTATTGAGTTATTTATGGATGGTTTAATTCATTGGTGGCTAGTTTTTAGAAGTTTGTAGTAGATAATTAGAGAAAGGAAGGAAAGGAGGGATCTTTACTTTGTTAATTGTGGTGGAACTTGGGATAATTGCACTAAGTTATTTCTCCATATTTGAATCTTTGAGTATTTAGTTGTTGTTAGTAATTTTAGACTTGATTATCAATTCTCATGAAAAACTTTCTCCATTTGTGTTTTTCCTACATGTTTTCCATTGTGAATATCATAGTTTGTAAGTAATTCAAGTTTTTGTTTCAATTAGTGTTTTAATTTGTAGTTAGATTAATTAATTTGTTAAATCGGTTTTTAGCAAGAGTCTAGATTAGATTTTTAGCATTCATCGCCTTCCCTTGGGTTCGATCCTTGTCTTACCCTTACTACCCTTTTACTTAGGTTGGTTTGAGTCTAGATTTGGCTTTATAAATTGTTATTTGATTTAGCTAATTTGCGGATTTAACGACACCGTATAAAAAGCATCGTCAGGGGTCTCAGCCGCTGGTCTGACCGGCTGCCGGTCGACCGGCTGAGCCCAACTTCATATTTTAAAATCACGTAAAACTCCAACAATATACAGCCACTGCCCCAGCCGGTGGTCTGACCGGCTGCCGGTCGACCGGCTGAGGTCAGCAGTACAACAAAAATGCCTTGTTTCATCAAAGTCGACTTTGATAATTATCGACTATCATTCTAATTCATCAATACTCATGTAAATACTCAATAAACCAACATCCATCAACAATAATACAAGTCATAAGCTTACTAACTATAATCAAAACATGGTTTCTATCCTAGAAATCACATAAAACACGTAAAATTATACCGAGAGGTAACCCTTAACCGTTAACTTTAACTTCTCTACTAATCGTCAGCTCCTTCATAAGGTAATAGTCTTTGCGGGATCTTGGAGGGCACACCTACAAATAGTAGACATCAATAAAAGATGAATTTGAAATTCATCTTGAGAAAGACGGAAATTGAAAAGCGAGAAAGAAAGCGATGATTTTTTACATCAATACGGATAGAGGAAGGTATCGGTGGAGAAGAATGAGACCGAACTTACGTAAATTTCTATCAAAGAACGAAGAAGAAGCTACGCGGAATCGAAGACGATATCAAGAGCGAAAGTTCTTGAGATTTCTTAAGGAGGAAGATATTTGGTTTGTGTTTGAATGAAAATTAGGTTAAGGAGGGAGTAAGTAGTGAGTGTGTAGGAGAACAAGTCAAAGGAAGTCAACGAGGTTCCCAAAAGTCAAGGAAAGTCAAACTCGTCTCAAAGCAAGAAAAGTCAACTCGCCTTTAAGACGGGAAGTTCATGGAATCTCGCCAAGAGAAATTCCAATACGAACTCGGAAATTCTAAATAGACTCGAAACATTAAATGCTAAATTTAAAAACTAAATTTGCTGTGAAAAGATTTCGTAAAAATTTCTACTAGAAAAAAGGGTACATTTCCGGGTGTTACAATCACCCCACCTTTTAAAAAGTTTCGTCCTCGAAACTTGAGAGTAGAAAACAAAAGTATCAAAGATAAGAATCGGTTTACAAAATTAATACGAAAACTTTTATAAGGGAGAAATATTTATGAAACGAAGTTCATCTAGAAAACGGTTTAAAGAAGAATTTTCATAAGTGTGAAACTTTACTTACGGATCTCAAGAATGCTCGTCGCGAACGAGAACTCTAATTATCCAAACAAATCATTGTCGAAATAGTGAAATCGAAAATCAAAACCAGTGTTAGTAAGTGTAGGACTAGTTATCAGACGTCTCCAATAACAAGTACAAACATCCAACCAAACGTAAAATCCAAATATAAAAGCGAAAGAATCTATGTTCTCCAAAAAGAGGGTAAACAAACCATCTTTAAACTTCTTTGAAACGTTAAATTAGAAATATAATATGGAAATTTCAAAGTTTTATCAAAGATAAAATCAAATAACAAGACATTACACGAACGTAGAGCGACTCGAACATCGAAATCACAATTCGTGATACTAAGAGGTACGACCAAACGAGTAAAATGGACTAAAAAGGGGAAGGATTGAAAAGTGGCGGATTGAGTAAGGATCAATTTGAGGGAAAAGAGAGGAATGAACCACAATGCTATCTTCCATCTATGAAAATTCAAATGTCGATCGCAACTCGACCTTACTAACCGCACTAGTAAACTAGTCCTCAAGAGAGTGCAAAATATCCTCAACATTTTCAATCATCAGATTCCTACCAAAATATTTCATAATCATGAAACTTCGAGTAATAACTTCCAATTATTCAAATTCGATTAGAATCTTCTAAGGTTCATCGGTATGGTAGACTCCACAACTAACAACCCACATAAAAATTTCACTACGAACTCTAATCTTCTTAGCTCCATCAAAACTCTTATTGGAAACCACCATCAAACTATTTATTTTTTTTAGGGAAACAAGACCGCTAACAACCACAAGGTAAAAGAAACTTACCATGAAATCCTTTGATCCAATTTATTCCAAAATTCATTACCCTAAATTATTAACAATGAACCTTCTCATCCTCAAGAGTTGAATCACAAAACCTCAAAAGAGATAAATCACACAATCTCATTTCACTTAACTTTGCCTATCGTAGAGCAATGCGACCGTACATCAATTTATTTAGTTCTTTCAAACTCTCAATACATCGGTTATCGCTTATGACAATATTCCTCAAGTTTGGTCATCCAACCCAAATTCCACAAGGCATTTATTCCCGTTAGGGTCCAACATTTAAGACAACAATTTCCCAAGTAACATTTAAAGAAATCACTAAAATTCTTAACCACAACAACCAACTACCATTATGCTTATTTCGATCCTCAAAAATGATATTGCAACTTCAAGCTTTCATAGTCTAAGACCACTAGGAGAGTTTCATCCCAAGCTTACCTTAATTCCTTATAATCATCTAAACATGAAACTAGCTCAATAGGACGGTTAGGTATCATATTCAAAACTCCTTCAAAACATATCTACTAACCCTTACGATAGCTAATAAGAAAAACTACCTCTCAAGAGAGTAGGGATAAATGAACATGATACAAGGAACATTAGGAAGTATCATTAAAGACTACGATAAGATGAAAAAGGCGAAGGCGAAAAAGGAAAACGAGGTTGATTTAAGGAAGTGAACTACCAGACACGATCTCTGGGGGGCATCGACTTCGGCTCGACGGAGTACATAGCTGGATCCTTTAGTTTTGGCACCGGTTGCGGAAGTCTGACGATCGGGACATTCACGAATGAGGTGTCCAGGCTTCTTGCAGAAAAAGCAAAAGAGGGGCCTATCATAGCATCCTACTCCAGGGTGCAAGGGTTTCCTACAACCGCCACAAAATCGACTTCGAGCTTGAGCTTGAGGGGGAGCATTGGAACGCCTCTGGTTAGTATGGGCATTAGAAGAAGAGGGAGCGAAAGGTCTTTTGTCATGGAAATTTGACCTTGGATTGAAAGAGGAAAAAGGATATGGACTCTTCATCTTCGCCCCATCCCTAAAGACCTTCATGGAGTCCTCGGCCCGAAGGGCATCGTCATACAATTCTCCGAAAGATGTAGAGCTCCTCCTTACTTTGCTTTGGAGCAAAGCACTAAGCTTATTACGATAGTAAAAAGCTCTATCTTCATCACCCTTGATGAGTCCTGGCGCAAAGCGAGCAAGCTTGTTGAACTGGGTGGTGAAGTCTTGGGTCAACAAATCACCTTGCTTAAAATCGATGAATTCTCTGAGTCTTTGCTGCTTGAGCTTCATGGGGTAAAATCGGTCCTCCACAAGAGACTTGAAACATTCCCACTCGAAATTGATTTCAAGGATAGCGGTGGGATTGGCAATAGACCACCAGAAGTCTGCCTCCCTTACCAGGAAGAACTGAGCAATCCTTACCTTGTCCTCTTCAAGGACTTGGTATAGATCGAATTGGTTCTCCATCTCTCGAAACCATTCCGAGAGCTCGGTAGGGTCCGGCTCACCACCATAAGGCGTAATATTGCTCCTAGCAATTTGGCTAGCCACCCAAGCATAGCCTCCTTGGCAATTGTCTTCCTTGTGAGGAGGGACTTGGTTGGCACTAACAACGTTCTCTTCTACACGAGGTCCAACCATCTTCGTAAGAACAAAAACAATTTAAGTTATTCCTATCAATTAGCATACACAAATAGACTACCAAATAAAGTCCT
>JAIUZE010045752.1:0-122907 GCA_022085475.1 Heliosperma pusillum | reverse complement strand
ACATAAAAATCATCAAGAATCATAAAACAACATAATAACCACTACTTAACATATTATTAACTAAAAATCCATAAATCATAAAAACATGAACCAAAAATAAAGATGAACCAAAATCAAAGGGAACAAAACTAAAGACTATGTTACTAACTAAAATCATAAATAACCATGATATGAACAAAAAACTAAAAGCTCCAAAAACAAAACTAAGGCTATGTGACATTAATTCGTCGAGTAAAACGGAATTGTTACCTTAGCTAGCCAAAAATCACTTAGCACCAAAATATAAGAAATATATAAATAAGAAAACCCTTCTACTAATCTTCACCCAATATATACGAGTCTCCAAACTCGTCTTCAAAGTATTCCCCTATAAGAAATAACAAGGAAAACATTATTAGAACTAAAAATAATAAATTGCCATAATTAAAGTGTTGAAAACGATTTTGACGGAATTGAAAATAAACCGTACGTGAAGATGAGGAGCGAAGAGGAGAGTCTAGAAATATAAATTAGGATGGATTTAATTACGAAACGAAGATTTTATGAAGGTTTTGCTCAAGAACGATGAAGAACAAATGATGAACGACGAAGAACACGAAGAACGATTAAAGAAAGTGAGGTTTTGATCATTATTTGATTTATTGTAAGATGAAAAGTTGTTTGTGAGTAAAGTGGAGTTGATTGGCCGTGGTTTTATCGACGCAATAAGGTGTTGATTTTTGAAATTGTTGTTCCGTAATGGACATCGTCGTTTAATACATTAATTATTTTAACGTTAAACGTTCATATAATTAACGATAAAGTTAATTATAACAAATATCTAGATATTATGATTATTGTATCCAAAAGTAATGAAAATATCAAGGCCATTAGAGGACTTTTGAGCCGTGGGGTATGGTGAGCAACGGGTCTGTTTTTGCTCGATTTGCGTACGTTTCGTTAACTGATCGATAAAGTTGAAAATATCTAAGATATTCTTATTAGTTTAATCAAAAGAATTAAACTATCTCATGTGAGTGGAAAACGATGACATGGGCGCTTGACTCATGCCAAAGTCGAGTTTCGATTTTGTTGCGCGCATTACGATGCGTCGGGAATAGTTAAATGACGTTCGGTAAAAACCGTAAAGTTATTCTTTAAATTCCGAATAAATTCAAAATAATTATATTAAATTATGATAAATCTTAATAAATCTTAATAAAAATAAATTAAAAATATTATTTTTTTAAATAAAATTTCGGTCTTCAAACTTATGAAGGCGAGTCGGGAAAAGTCAACGAAAGTCAAAGTCGACTTAAAAAGTCGAGAAAAGTCAAAAATGACTTAAAAGTCAAGAAAAGTTTCTGACGACTTAAAAGTCAAGAAAAAGTCAATGACGACTTTAAAAAGTCAAGAAAAAGTCAAAGACGATTTAAAAGTCAAGAAAAGTCAAAGATGACCAAAACGGTCTTTTCATGAAATCTCTCAAAAATTCCAAATACGAACGCGGAATTTCAAAATACGACTCGGAACAAAAATTCCTATATTAAAAACTTAAGTTCTACTGAAAAGTATCCATAAGCTATTGCTTAAGCAAATTGGGTACTTTTCGGGTTGTTACATGTGAGCAACAAGATAATGCATACTAGTAAACTATATTGCTTGGGCAAGAAACTCATTTCTTGCCCAAGGAGTTTTGGTTTTACTTGTGTAGTAATCACCATTGTTTTGTTGTTCAAGCTTCAATTGTTTAGTACTTTTTAACACTTGTACTTGATTATATTGTGTTATTTTTAATGTGAAGTATACTCTACCTTGCATTATAAATACCATACTTATTTCATTTGAACAAGTGTGCAACAACAAACATTTATAAGAAAAGAGACTTTGAGTTTTATTGAGTAAATTATCTTTGCAAAAAGCGTTTAACATTTCATACTTAATTGTTTTGCAAAATATATTTCTTAAATCTTTTACAAAGAGCTAGTTCGTTGCAACAAAGCATGTATTGTGTTCGATGATCTCGTGTTGTACTTAAACGATTATCTCCACCGTTCATTTAAGTGAACATTTTGAGATTCGTGTATTGTAACAATAACCGAGTAGAACAAGTTTTGAGATAGAGTTATCTTAAGCAACTAGCAACTCGAAAGAGTTAGGAAAGTCTATTGGTAGAGTTACCTGGAGCAATAGCAACTCTATCTCAAGATTGCAGTGCTCCATTTAGATTAGTTTTTTGTACGTATTTGATTAAGAAATTGTCATCCTTGGTTTGTTTATTGGAGTAGATAGATGTAGTCATGTATGTAGATGGGGCTTTGGGAACTTGTTTGATTTAGTAATTTATTTAAATATTTAACCATTCTACTTTTGAATGGAGCTCACCTTTTGAAACATGAAATATGCGTAGATCATCAAGTTTGAATAGATTGGGAGTAAATAAATCGTTTCAAAAAGAAAGTGGAAGATGCTACGTTCATTCTTGGCAAGAACATTGTTAATATGTGTTTAAGGTTACGTTGTCAAAAGTCATTTATATTAATCGTCATGGGTGACGATTGACGAGAACCTAAAAAGAAATGAGATAAATAGTTCCGTCTGCACTCTGCAGGGTGTATGCATGAGCTTTGAAGGCTTCGTGGTTACATATTATTATCTCTTCGTTAGAATATAAGGAGTATGCACGTGATGACGTGAGTCGATAACAATATAAGGTTTATCGGCCAAATTGACATATTGGTAAAAAAAAGAGGGGGATTGTGGACAAATTGGTAAAAAAAAATATTTTAGGACAAATTGGTAAAACAAAACTCTTGTTTCGACAAATTGGCAAGAAAATTGGTAAAAAAAACTCTTGTTTGGACAAATTGGTAAAAAAAATATTGTTTGGACAAATTGGTAAAAAAAAACTCTTGTTTGGACAAATTAGTAAAAAAAAATATTGTTTGGACAAATTGGTAAAAAAACTCTTGTTTGAACAAATTGGTACAAAACATATTGTTTTGACAATTTGGTAAACAAAAAAACTCTTGTTTGGACAAATTGGTGAAAGAAAACTCTTGTTTGAACAAATTGGTAAAAAAAAATATTGTTTGGACAAATTGGTAAAAAAAACTTTTGTTTGGACAAATTGGTAAGAAAAAACTCTTGTTTTGACAAATTGGTATAAAAAATATTGTTTGGACAAATTCGTAAAAAAAAGTCTTGTTTGAGCAAATTGGTAGAAAAATACTCTTGTTTGGACAAATTGGGTAAAAAAATTATTGTTTGGACAAATTGGTAAAAAAAAAACTCTTGTTTGGACAAATTGGTAAACAAAAACTCTTATTTGGACAAATTGGTAAAAAAAAAATATTGTTTGGACAAATTGGTAAAAAAAAACTCTTGTTTGGACAAATTGGTAAAGATAAATATAGTTTGAACAAATTGGTAATTAAAAAAACTCTTATTTGGACAAATTGGTAAAAAAAGATTAATTATTGGACAAATACAACAAAAAAAATCCTTTGGAAATTAGGATGGAGTAATTAAATAACCGAATTTCTTAATCGCATATTCTACTCTACGACGGTCGTAACGTGTAACAACAATTTTTTTTACTACGCCCTCTTATTTGTGATTGAACCGTAAAACTTTAAGTAGACATAACTCCTGTTTACCAACTCAAAAATTTGTTTTTTCAAATTATTCATCTTTCCGAGAAATATGATCTGGAAATAAAAATGTCGAGTGAGTCCACAACTCCCCTAACGGCGGAGGGTCCACAAATAAATAAGTGCTTTTAGTAATAAAAATATAATAGAAAATTTACCTCAAAAAAATATAAAGGAAAATTCACACGGTACCCCTGAATTGACGCTTTACACGAAAAACTCAATTTTTTTAATCGGAAAACTTTAGGGGGACATAACTCATGTTTACGAGCTCAAAAAAGATGTTTTTTTGTTTTCAATTTGTTCGTCTTTCTAACAACTATTTTTTTTTAAAAAAAACTTAGTCGTAATAGGATCTCGTGGCTACGAGTTTTTGTACGTCAAAGCGTTTTTGGCCGAAGAAACTTTGAGTGACCATATCTCTTGATCATGAGTTCAAAACTGGAGTTTTTTTTTTCCCAAATCATAGTTCTCTGATAGATGAACGATTTGAAAAAAAATCGTAATTTTTCGAGTTGGTAAACACGAGTTATGGGCACTTAAAGTTCTACGGTTCAAAAAGTTGGGTATTTCGTGTAAAATATCAAACCTCATATTTTCGAGTAATATACTCATGATGGAAATGAGCGATTTTAATGAATATGCAAAAATGAAATGTGAGGCATTTTGATAGAATTAGAGGGAGTGGTAAAAAATGGTTATCGCCCGTTACGATGGTCGTAGAGTAGAATATAACGATTAAGAAATCAGGTTATTTAATTATTAGTTCGTGCTAATTTTGGATGGATTGTTTTTGTGGTGTGTTTGTCCATCCATTCATTTTTTTTTACCAATTTGTCCAAAAAATATATTTTTTTGTTATAGAATAAGAAATAGAAGAAACTGTATAGCAAAAGGTATAGAGAGAATAAGCGAAAATAGGTTAAAGAGGGAAGAGAGAGATTCAATCAGATTAGTTTTATTCATCTTAATAGGGGTATACATAGAGTACATATCATGTGAAAAACCTAATTACATAAAGTACATAATCGACCACAAAGCCAATTGACATCCACATAATCCGTTTCATAACACTCTCCCTTGAATTGGATGTACATTAATGAAGAACATGTCTCGTTAAAACCTTACTAGAAAAACCGTATGGGAAAAACATTAGTAATGGAAAAGCTTACTACATTGTCCATCTAACCTCAAACTAATAAGCTGTCTCATTAAAACGTTTCTATGGAAAACCGAGTGGGATAAAACCACAGATAAGGAAAAAGAGTACAACGCGTGCACACTCCCCCCTAATAGGAATGGTTGATTGCTTCAAACCTCATGATATGAAGATTGTAATTCGTAACGTGTTGGACCTATTTTATAGTTTTGATAATGACATGTATTTACTTGACAATGTGCTTTAACTTGATATATCATATGCATGTAATTGTGTGCTTTAGTCTTATCATAGCTAACAACAATTACAAGAAAGAAGATAAAAGTTATAGGAGCTTAAGACATAACTTTAAAGCGTTCTGTGAGACAAAGTTATAGGAGCTTGAGGTATAACTTTGAGGTTTGTATGCAAAGTTATAGCTACCTTGGTTATAACATTAAAAAAACAATTCAAGCAAGATCTACTTCAAATAACACAAGACTCAAGATGGACGGTTGATGCGAGTCGTTATACACAAAAAATAAAAGCCTAAGTCTACTAACGAAATAAGATTTACAGGAAGGGAAATCAAGCTAGAGATTAACACGAAATAAATCAGATAAAGGGAAATATGTTAGGATTCGGTCCACTGCAATATCGGCATCTACGGGTCAACTAAGTCAGTCAATCTGTCAATGAGAAGGGCAATGGTTTTCTCCTCTCGGCCTCAAACCACCCTAGGGATTTTCCTAATTAACTCTCGCTCTCTTAGGAGTCACCTATCAATTCTAAGCAAGCCTTTCCCTTCCAATCTCTCGATCCAGGCCGGGGTTAACTACCTAGCTAGTCTCCTGCGTGCACTCATTCGACTAACCTCAATTATACTGCTTAGATTGATTCTCACATTCAAGACTAACCAAAATACTTTATCCTATCATGCCTTTACTACAGTTTTCCTCATCCTAACATACAAGGGAATTAGCTACTCATACTATTAATGATGCTAGCAATAAAGACGATTGAGTATATGACATTAGACATGATATAATCGTAATTAACAAGCATAAAGAACTATAACGCAGCAATTAAAAAAAGGTAAAATAGTAATTAAGACTAGAACAAAGATTAAGAATAAAGGAGAGAAAAGAGTTTTACAATCTTAGCAAATCCGGCGTAAAGAACAAATCCGTGTCGATCATAAACCCGAATGTAAACATAAAGATTAAGAAAGTTCAGAAACTAATAATAATGATAAGTGTCTGCTAAGTCGCTTATAATAATCAATGATCTCCCCCTAATGACGAAAATAAGAGTCTTATATAATGCATAACACGACTTTTAACCTAATTAATCTATGGACTCAAGGCCCGTAATAGATTTCACTCGATCGAGGGAAAATTCCCTTCGATCGAGGCTATTATTCGAGGATATCGGTCGATCGAGGACTTCATCCTCTCGATCGACCAACTCTTCAACATCTACCCCTCGATCGAGCAGATGACAACTCGATCGAGGTCTTCCTCACTTCAACTCTCCTCGACCGACCAAAGATATAGTCGATAGAGGTCCTCTGGCCTAGCATGTAGTGTTGGTCGTGGCTTTGGACTTGATTGTGAGCGGTTTCACGCTTCCCCATGCAAGAGCTTCTGTTCCGTTCCTTCCATTCTCCTTAATGCATGCAAAGTAGACTGTTTTGGCTCGGTTCCCGCTACTACGCAGCTTGTACCTACAAAAATGGTAATGAAAGTACAAAGTAGCCAAATAGGGGCATATAGTGATTATCACCTAAATGACATAGAAATGCGTGCATAAATGGACTAAAAAGTCTATATAAAATACACGCATCAAACTTCCCCAAACCAAACCTTTGCTTGTCCTCAAGAAAACTAAATGCAGATATATGGAACTAAATGAACCTAGGGGAATGGAATAAGTCTCGGAGCTAGCTACAAGGCAATGCTAAACCGTTTAATGCACTCATTCAATTGCTACAAAGCTTAATACGAAAGTGGACAAATTTATACAATCTTGGAAATAAATTAGACTTTCGACCCTGCAAGACTCAACCAAATTCGGACTCTCACGGGTCACTCTTCTCTCAACAAGCAAATGGTAAGTAAATATGTATAAGAAAGAGAGAAGAAAATATAATCACTCACCTAGACTACGACCGACACAACATGCATTGCTAACTAATATGAACGATGATTCAAGCACCGTACACACGCATAACCACCGTTCAAGGACTATCACGTGCCGAACATTTGCAAAAATATGGATATGTGAGGCTAATTGGTAAGAAGGGGCAAAAAAATTAATGGAAATGTGAGGGTAAATAGCCAAGCTAGTTCCTAACAAGACCGTAATAGAACTCGTTTCATTCTTCCAACTATCAAAAACTAAGCTCGATGCCTTAACATCTCTAGGCATATGCAACACAAATCCCATGGAACACCACGATAAATAATAAAAGGCATAGGAGGTGTAAATAACAAAAAACTTCAACCAATTATTTTTTTTTTCTCAATAAATTTTTTCATTTTTCATTTCTTTTTTTTTTTTTTTTTTTTTTTCTTTTTTCTTGGCTGATTGAGGGAAAACCCCTCGATCGAGTGAAATAAGTCACTCGATCGAGGCAACATACTACAACATCAGCTCGATCGAGCTAAAAGCTTCTCGATCGAGGTACTATTCATCACTTCTCTTCTTTTTCTCGCAAATACCCACTCCAATCAATGAAAACGAGCCAAAAACTGACACAGTGGTGAAATACCTCGACTACTAAACTAGCTCGGCAAAGGTAGGCACAGTTTAGAATGTAGTTAAGGGCAACAGGCAGATATGACTTTATGTGGAGTTAATGGGGTAAAATGAGGAAAAGGGAGATGCAAATATTCTCAAAACACGTAATACCGACCACAAACCCAATGCGTGCAGGCAATAAGAAATCAAAGTTCATATAAAGCAAATGACACGAGATGTGGGGAGTAACTACACTCATTCCTAGATGAACTGGTCATAAATGTCACCAGTTATAGGCTCTAAAACTCAGAATATAAAAGTAGTTTGCCAAAATGTTGAGTCAAGTATAATAGTCAGATTTAAATTCTTAGACAAAATTCAATAGTTCACTACTTCGATTTTACTAAGTAAATCAAGAATGGTGCAAGGAATAGCATAAAATAGACTTGTAGTGCAATTTCATCACGATCAAGACTCCAATCCGACTTGACTATATGCAAAAATAAACGTGATATTTTTGATTTTTTTCAAAAATTTTCCTAATTAACATGAATTGTAAACGTGAATGCAATACAAAATTAACATGAATTGTAAACGTGAATGCAATACAAAATTAACATGAATTGTAAACGTGAATGCAATACAAATGCAAATGCAGACGCAAAAGGATGCAAAACACCTCCTCAAACCAAAACAGACAATGTCCTCATTGGCTATAGCACAACAACATATAAGAGAAAGGGAAACACAACCTAATTCATGTTCCTAAGGGATGAAATATATACAAAGAATGGAAAAAAAAAAAAAAAAAAAAAAAAAACTCACAAAACAACAGCTTCCCCCAAACCAGCATCAAACTGAGGAGCTAACATCACCTCCTCCCAGTAGTCTCCTCCGTCTCCACCCTATACGTCGGGTCCCTCTCCTCCTCCTGAGCTAGCCTCCTAGCTGCCAACTCCGCGCGCTCCCTCATGGCCCTCTGTGCCGGCGTCTCGTCCTCTTCCTCTCCAGAAGAAGAGGAAGAAGAAGATGGTGAAGGATACCCACCCTCTGGGTATCTGTAGAACGAGGGGTGAGGCCATCCATCTGGTATAGGACGTCCTCTGCGGATATGGTCCTCATAGATAGGGAACAAGGCCAAGGCCTGATTCCGTCGCATCTGTGCTATATCCCTGCGCATATCAAGTAGCAAAGCATCACGACGCCCTTGGTCCATGACCTCAGACGCCTCAAACAGGGGAGGACAAACAAAATTAGCCGGAAAACCCGACTCAGGAGGAGGAGTGGTGGTGGTGACAGGCGGGGGCGTGACAGTGGTCGGCCCAGCCTGTTGAGAACCCGACGGCTCTCCAACATCCCTCTGCGGGGAAGCTCTCTTCCTCTTCTTAGTGGAAGAGGAAGGTGTAGTAGTGAAAGGTAGATGGTAAACAGGGGGAGGGGGTTTCACCCCTCTCGCAGTAGTGAGAGGTGAAAGAGAAGGTAATGTAGGGCAAGGTAAGACAACGGATGTGGAACCACATATCTTCCACATCCGACGCCCAGAGCCCGTGATCCAAGTAAACCCGACCATGACAGGTATATCTAGGTCGACGCCAGGTCCTAAGCGCGAATGAGTCCTAGGGAAGTCTGAATAAAGGTGGCGGCCAATCCTACTGACCAGACCGCCACAGACTACGGCGCTAGACACCCTAGACTCTAGGTTCTTCCAGTGAAGAGCCACTAAGTAAGCTATGTTCAGGACAAATGGGGTACCGCTATCAACGTTCAGGTACCCCGCTAAAATGGCTAACTCAGATGTTGTTGATGTTGTTGGGTTCTGGTCTAGCGAAAATCGACTCGCCTAAGAGTCGCAGAAAATAGCGCAGCGAGGGGTGGTGAACGTGGGCCACCTTACGAGTGTCGTAAGGTGTGTGAGAAAGGGCGGTCCAAGCCTGGGTCAACAGCTTCCTAGGAGCTGCCAAAAGACCGTCACTTGATAGACCCAAAACCTCCCGGAACCTAGCTAAAGTCCAAGAATGCGACTCATTGAAGAGTTGGAAATGAATGCAAGCGCTAGACGGTGAGGTAACATACATATCGGCCTCAAAAGTATAGGAACTGAAAAACTCAAGCGTAGGTACTCGATATGTATACTCCCTCATCGAGGCCAAACCCGACATCCCCGTCCCGTTAAGTAATAGGCAAACATCAGTAAATAAACCTAGCTCCTCTAGGTCGGGATAGTGTAGAAAACGGCAACGGCGCCAAAATTTGATGCGAGTCGTTATACACCAAAAATAAAAGCCTAAGTCTACTAACTAAAGAAGATAGCATAAGTAGGGTCGATCTCCACAGGGAGGAAATTAACTAACTGTAATCTAAGTCTGTCAGTCACAGTCTGGGGGTTTTGATTTGGTTTTAAACTAAACTAAATAAGATTTAAAGAAAGGGAAATAAAGCTAGAGATTAACACAAAATAAATCAGATAAAGGGAAATATGCTAGGATTCGGTCCACTGCAATATCGGCATCTACGGGTCAACTAAGTCAGTCAATCTGTCAATGAGAAGAGCAATGGTTTTCTCCTCTCGGTCTCAAACCACCCTAGGGATTTTCCTAATTAACTCTCGCTCTCTTAGGAGTCACCTATTAGTTTTAAGCAAGCCTTTCCCTTCCAATCTCTCGATCCAGGCCGGGGTTAACTACCTAGCTAGTCTCCTGCGTGCACTCATTCGACTAACCTCAATTATACTGCTTAGATTGATTCTCACATTCAAGACTAACCAAAATACTTTATCCTATCATGCCTTTACTACAGTTTTCCTCATCCTAACATACAAGGGAATTAGCTACTCATACTATTAATAATGCTAGCAATAAAGACGATTGAGTATATGACATTAGACATGATATAATCGTAATTAACAAGCATAAGGAACAATAACGCAGCAATTAAGAAAGGTAAAACAGTAATTAAGACTAGAACAAAGATTAAGAATAAAGGAGAGAAAAGAGTTTTACAATCTTAGCAAATCCGGCGTAAAGAACAAATCCGCGTCGATCATAAACCCGAATGTAAACTTAAAGATTAAGAAAGTTCAGAAACTAATAATAATGATAAGTGTCTGCTAAGTCGCTTATAATAATCAATGATCTCCCCCTAATGACGAAAATAAGAGTCTTATATAATGCATAACACGACTTTTAACCTAATTAATCTATGGACTCAAGGCCCGTAATAGATTTCACTCGATCGAGGGAAAATTCCCTTCGATCGAGGCTTTTATTCGAGCATATCGGTCGATCGAGGACTTCATCCTCTTGATCCACCAACTCTTCAACAGCTACCCCTCGATCGAGCAGATGACAACTCGATCGAGGTCTTCCTCACTTCAACTCTCCTCGACCGACCAAAGATATAGTCGATCGAGGTCTTCAGGCCTAGCATGTAGTGTTGGTCATGGCGTTGGACTTGATTGTGAGTGGTTTCACGCTTCCCCATGCAAGAGCTTCTGTTCCGTTCCTTCCATTCTCCTAAATGCATGAAAAGTGGACTGTTTTGGCTCGGTTCCCGCTACTACGCAGCTTGTACCTACAAAAATGGTAATGAAAGTACAAAGTAGCCAAATAGGGGCATATATTGACATAATATCACCTAAATGACATAGAAATGCGTGCATAAATGGACTAAAAAGTCTATATAAAATACACGCATCAACGGTCTTTGTGATCAAGATGAAGAGATGATGCGTATACTGAAGATCTTTGTGAAGATTAGATAGTATAGGTCGTCATTCGGTAACTATTCCATTATAGTAATTTTATGTTTGTAAAGTTATGACTTGCTTATAACTTTACATACTAAAGTTCAAAGTTATAGCCTTAACCTATAATTTTGGATGATAAAGTTGATGCATGATTTTGGAAATAAATATTTTAAATGTTTCCAGAAAGAGAAAGAGTATTTTTATATTTATCAAAAGTTTTAATACATGATGTATTTATGAGATTCTATTGGTTAGTAATATAACTTATGAGTTGTCATGCTACCTAGGGTTTCTAATATATTCCATCTCAATTTGTTGTTAACCTAATAAGCACACGTAGTGATTGTGCCACCTAGGGTTTCGTGAAATCTAGGATTTGTGCCTCCTAGAGTTCCGTCCTCCTAGGGTTTCGTGGTAATGAGGATTTCGGCCACTATAGGCACGTTTCCTAGTTTACCTTAATCTAGGATTCTAATAATAAATTTACAACACTAAAGATATAGCAACAATATATTGAAAAAGTGGGGCTATAATTAATTACACATCATATAAATCGAAAAAGTGGGGGTAGTTTTTAATACTCAATTCACCCCCCCTCTTTCGCATTCGATCAATAGACTCTACAATTGGTATCAGAGCCTCGTGTTCTAGATTGCCTTACAGCAAGGAGTTTGATTCGTTTTTATCTTTTTATTCATCAATTTTCCGCTGCATTTAATTTTATTTTAATGGATTCCAAACACTTATAGTGTCCCTTATTTAATGGGAAGAACTATAGTTTATGGAAACATATGATGACCCATTATATAAAGGGTAACGACTGGGAGTGATGGCTAATCATTAAGAATGGCCCTAATAAGATCATGCTTGGATCTATTACTGGCAAATCCACCGAAAAGAAAGAAGATGACTATCAGTCTGCTGCAAAACGGCATGATTTCTAATGAGTTTGATCGTTTCTCATCCAGCTCAACTGCCAAGGAAATATGGGATGGTCTAGAGTTAACCTATGAGGGAACAACCGTTGTCAAAAAGCAACGTATTGCATTGTTAATGCGAAAATACGAATTGTTCTCTATGGAGCAAAATGAATTGCTTGATAGCATGTCCACTCGCCTCTCTAGTATCATCAATGAATTGAAAAATCTTGGAAAAACTTTTGACTCCAAGGAAATTGCTAGAAATATCCTTAGAAGTCTATCTAGGCAATGGATACCTAAGGTGATCACGGTAATTGAGGAATGTAAGGATCTATCTGACCTATCCTATCAAGAGCTACTCGGAACCCTAATGGTTCACGAGAATACTCTTGATGAGGATGAGGCAAACGATAGCAATAGTAAGAAAGTAGCTTTACAAGCTGTGTCTAGTGAAAAACAGGATTCGGATTTTGAAGATGAAACCGTGTTATTTGCTAGGCATTTTAAGAAAAAATTCTTTAATCAAAAACAAGGAAAAACGTTTAACAATAACACTAACAAATCTTATAAGAAGCCAATCGAGTCAAAAAGGTCTCTCTCAAGTCGTGGTTGCTTCAAGTGTGGGGACAATGATCATATGATTAAGGATTGCCCTACCTGGAAGAAAATCAAAGACAAAAATCAACGAGACAAAATCAAGAAGGAATTCGAGCAAGTCATGATGGCTTATTATTGGGGAGATCTCGATACAGAAGACGACGAGTCAGAGGAAGAAGAAGTTGCTAACCTATATCTGAGCAACGTAAGTCTTGACCTAATTTCTGACAGCGACAACGAGAGTGAATCTGAGATGTGCCTTGTTGGTGATTCAGATTCAGAATCAGATTCAGAAGATGATGTATAGGTTAGTCATCTTGAACTTAAAAAGTAAGTTAAGAACTTGTCTAAGAAGTCTAATTAAGTATTTTGAAGAAACCCTAGACCATTGTCATGAACATAGTTTAGAGTTAACAAACCTTAAAGAACAAATTCTAGACATTGCTGAGGAAAATCAACTTCTGAAAGCCAAAGCTAAAAAGCTCAAATCTAAAGTTATGGCTACTCCAGCTACAACTCCGGACATGACAAATGTTGAGAAAGAGGCTCTTGAGTTTAAAGTTATAGCTAATGAAGCTATAATCTCAGAGTTAAAGCTCAACATTAAGCATCTTCAAGTCAAAGTTATAGCTAATGAAGCTGTAACTTTAGAATTGAAGATGCTCAACGAACTTTTGAAATCCGAAGATGAGGCAAAGGAAGTTGCTATCATTGATTACAAAAAAAAAAAACTCTTTTCTTTCTCAGCAATTGAAAGATTTAGAGGCTAAATTCTCCCAAGTCAAAGATTAACATAATAAGGAGAAATTTATCTTGAACAAACGTTTTTAATGAATTTCGTGAAAACTTTAAAAAGAAAAATCCCTCCAAAGACTCGAATATAGACCATTCGATATGTGAAAAAGAAATTCAGTCTTTGAAGGAATTGCTCATACATGCACGAAAAGTTCATGATAAATGGGAAGGAAGTCAGAAAGTCTTAAACTTTCTTACCGAACAGTCTAACAGCAACATGAAGATGGGTTTAGGATATGAATGTTATAGTCGAAGAGACCATGATAAGTGCAAATCCACTCCTTCTGACCATGACTTCAGAAGAAGGAAATATGTCAATCTTTCAGAATATCTTATTTGCAATTATTGTGGTCACAATGGTCATGTTAAAGAGAATTGTGTTAAATAAGTCAATGACAACAAATATCAAACTGATTTTGTTAAAGAACATGACGTGTCTAGTGTTGATGTGTCTCAACCTGAACCTGAACGTGAAGAATTTAGAAACAATGAGTTCATATGGTTTTATGACATGGCTTTCGATTACACATCAAAATCTTCATAATTCAAAGCGAATGTGAATAAAAAGCAATCATTCAAACATAGTGTGCGTCACGACAATAGAATCCCTAGAACCTACTATAATAAACCTAGACAACCCTTCGTTAAAACCAAAAGAATTGTAAAACGGGTATGGGTTATGCAGGATCAAATTTACAGAGTTATTAGCCATAAAGGACCCAACTTAGCGTGGGTACCTAAAAGATGTATTTAATTCCTTTGCAGATAATAGTGAAAGAAAATAATCAATGGTAGCTCGACAGTGGTTGATCGAGACACATGACCGGAAATAAGAATATTTTTCTTTCACTAAAGCCCTTCGACGGTGGCAATGTCACTTTTGGAGACAACAAGAAGGGCAAGATAATCGGTGTAGGTAAGATTGGTATATCTCCTTCACATGTTATTAATAATGTTTATCTGGTAAGTGGTCTTAAACATAACTTGCTAAGTATCTCGCAATTATGTGACAAAGGCAATAAAATCATTTTTCATTCAAATGTTTGTCGCATCATAATTGAAGGTACTACTAATGTTATTCTAGAAGGTCTACGTAAAAGGAACGTGTATATTATTGATTTAAACAAAGTCACTACAAGTTCCTTTACGTGCATGAAAGCTATTGTAGATGATTCATGCTTGTGGCACAAGAGGTTTGCACACATCAGTCCAACAATTTTAAAGAAACTCAAATTGTGGGATTTAGTTGAGGGTTTACCCTCAATTAAATTCGAACAAGAAAAGATGTGTGACTTATGTGTCTGATGTAAACAAGTTAGATCTTTATTCAAACCAAAACGAGTAGTAAGTACAAAACGTCCACTTGAGTTGGTACACATGGATTTGTGTGGACTAATGAAAGTCATAAGCCGTGGTGGATCAAGGTATGTCTTTGTCCTAGTCGACGACTACTCAAGGTATGTGTGGCCTATCTTTCTATTTACTAAAGATGAAACTTTCTATGAGATTGTAGTATTAATGAAGTTTGCCCAAAACATGTATGATAAGTAGTTAGTTTCCATTCGTACGGATCATAGCACCGAATTTGATAATCAAGCCTTTATAGAATATTGTAGGGATAATGGTGAAGGACATAACTTTTCTGCACCACGAACCCCACAACAAAACGGTGTTGTTGAACGTATGAATAGAACACTATAAGACATGGCTCGCACTATGCTTTTGTGTAGTGGCCTTCCTAAGAACTTTTGGGCCGAAGCCATTAGTACTGCATGCTATGTGCACAATAGAGCTATGATTAGAAAAATTCTTAAAAAGCCATTAGTACTGCATGTTATGTGCACAATAGAGCCATTAGTAAGTGTGTCGATTAAACTACATATCGAGGTATGATTGGTTCTTTATTATATTTAACTGCAAGTAGACCTGACATTATGTTTAGTGTATGTGTCTGTGCTCAGTTTCAATCATGTCCTAAAGAGTCACATATGATTGGAGTTAAACGTATCTTGAGATATTTAATTGGTACATCTAATTTATACTTACGGTATCCACTTGAGTGTAATTTCGATCTAGTAGGATATTCAGACGCAGATTATGCAGGATGTTCTTTAGATATAAAAAGTACATCTCGATTCGCTACGTTTGTTGGATCATGCATTATAACTTGGGGCTCAAAGAAGCAAAATTCTGTTGCGTTATCTACTACTGAAGCCGAGTATATAGTCGCGGAACTAGTATGTTCTCGGTTACTTTGGTTAAAGCAACAATTATGTGATTATGGTATCAAAGTTGGTTTTATGCCTATATTTTGTGATAATACGTTTTGAGATTTTGCGGTTGGAAATTGGTTTAATCAGTAGCTATTAAATTCGTCATATTTATTTTACGAACCTGCATGTCTGGTTAGGATAAGACAAGATTGTATGACTGTGTCCGTGTATTACATTGCTAGTATATTTGTGTTTAATATTATATATTTTACGTGAGTATCTTGCATATTAAGTATTTTATGAATATTGAATTATGGACCAAATATTTGCCAAAAATCTATCTTATTCACTTTCTTAATCAAACAAAAATTCTACCAATGTGATTTACCCTGACCGAAATTTCTAACCATATTATTCCACTATATCTTTTATTTACCTAATCCTATCCTTACCATATCTTTCCTATATTTACCCTAGATTCCTTTTACTATCCTACCAAAAGTCAAAAACAAAAAAAAAAAGGAAAAAGAGGGATAGAGCCGGCACCTCACGTGCTACTTTATGAAAACCTAAACCCCAACACTACCCTTCATTATTACCTATCCCCATCACCATTAACACACATCACCATCACCATCTTCCTTCTCCCACACGAAAAAAAAACCAAGTTCTCAACAATGGCTCCTACACAATCCACAACTAAAAACACCAACACCCCAAACTCCAAAACTCAAACACCTTGCATGTCTACCAATCCATCACCAAAACCCAACCAAAAATAACCCAATTTGACCCAAACCGAGTCGGGTTCGCTGCTTGAATGTACAAAAAGGCGTCGATTAAATAAGGGGAAGAATACGGTACAAGAGGATGCTAGTGAAGACATAGAAATCGAAGGGACAAAACGTCCTTTGTTTCGCGAATTTCTCCCTCAAGAAACGGCATCCGGACTTGACAAACTTCGATTAACAAGGGAAGACCGGATATTGGTTAATCGGGTTAAAATTTCAAGAATGGGAGCATGTGTCTGGTTTTTCGGGTCCTATCTACCCAATCAAGGTAATTCAATTTTATGCTTGCGTCTCTTTGAAATCTGGAATTTTGCATGTTGTTGTGAATGACCGTGAAGTATCGGTTTCGGTTGACGACTTTTGTACACTGTTTTTGGTTCCTGATGATGGAGTCAAAATAGACCCGAGTACGTCGTGGGAAGAGCTGTCGGATACGGCTAAACTGGATGTTAAGTGTTATTTTGATGATCGGGCTACGTTGTCGAGTTGTGTGTTGGCGGGGTATTTATCCCCAAAATTGAAATTTCTGTTAAATTTTTGGAGGAATACAGTGGTTCCGCGTCGAGGTGGACGGGATAAAATTGCATGTTATGAGATGATCGTGGTTAATAATTGGCTAGGCGGTAACCGTGTCAACCTTTCTTTTCTTGTTTTTTCTCGAATTTCTCAAACTAGTTTTTCGGTGACCGAAGATAAAGTCTATACGACCCTAAACTTACCCTATGGCATGAGGGTGTCTCGGGTTCTTGAGGCTAAGGGGGTTGTTGATCCGACTAGTTATGGCGTCAATTTGAAAGATGATATGAATGATACCTTCTTGAAATTCATGAAAATAGAGGCATTGGGTCCGAAATTGGTTATCTGTCAAAGGGTGGTTTGGTTGAGGTTAATGTTGTTGATTTTTCGGGTCTTCAATCAAAATAAGATTTGTTTATGGGGAAGATTATGGAGCGCCTTGATACGCAAGATAAGAAAATCGATGAGTTTGTTGACAAGGTGGTCAAAACCGTGGCCTTGGGGAGTACTAGCTCAACCCGTGACCATGGTGGGTCGGGTGTGAGTGGTGAGTTGAGGGGTTGGATAACGGGAGTCGATGGTTGCTTTGCTAAAATTGAGAGGAATGTTGTCGATATTCGACAAGAGTAATTTAGGAAACGGGATTGGATGCAATTCTTGGTTAGCCAAGGAGGTGCTTTGGTGAAGAGTGGTGCGGAAATGCGAGATGGAATGCACACCATCTATGATGCGACAGAGGCCCTATCCATGAAGGTTCAGAACTTTGATTCATGCCTCACCGCACAAGCTAATCATGTGAAGAAGTGCTTTGATCGCCTTGACACCATTGAGTACCGTACCCGACCCGGCTATATTGACCCCTCTACCCCTCGTCAATCCAATTTGCCTTGATTTTCCTCATCTTACCTTGTTTGTCCTTACACTACTATCCTATTGTCCTTTCGGCCCATTTTGGCTTACACTATATTCGGCCCATTGACATTAATACTTTTAATTGTGGTTTGTAGTTTAATTGACATTTAGTATTTGATTTTGCTTGATATGAATCGTTAAGTATTGCGTATTGTGCATATCTATTTCTTGCCTTGGAGTATGTTATTCTAGTCATTTTATATCCTTGTTCTTATCTTTTCAATGATGCCAAGAGGGGGAATAAATGATATGATTTGAGTCTTTGCTTAAGCTTGCTCTTTGTCAAGACTCGTTATCTCTTAAAGTCTTTCAAGTTACTATAACTTTGGTAGTATTTTGTTGAGGGGGAACCATACTTAGTCACAATCATAAGAGAAATCATAAGAGACTTGTCATCATAAAAAAGGGGGAATTTGTTGGACCTATTTTATAGTTTTGATAATGACATGTATTTACTTGACAATGTGCTTTAACTTGATATATCATATGCATGTAATTGTATGCTTTAATCTTATCATAGCTAACAACAATTACAAGAAAGAAGATAAAAGTTATAGGAGCTTAAGGCATAACTTTGAAGCGTTCTGTGAGACAAAGTTATAGGAGCTTGAGGTATAACTTTGAGGTTTGTATGCAAAGTTATAGCTACCTTGGTTATAACATTGAAGAAACAATTCAAGCAAGATCTACTTCAAATAACACAAGACTCAAGATGGAGGGTCTTTGTGGTCAAGATGAATAGATGACCCGTATACTGAAAATCTTTGTGAAGATTAGATATTATAGGTCGTCATTCGGTAAATATTCCATTATAGTGATTTTATGTTTGTAAAGTTATGACTCACTTATAACTTTACATACTAAAGTTCAAACTTATAGCTTTAACCTATAACTGTGGATGATAAAGTTGATGCATGATTTTGGAAATAAATATTTTAAATGTTTTCAAAAAGAGAAAGAGTATTTTTATATTTATCAAAAGTTTTAATAGATGATGTATTTATGAGATTCTATTGGTTAGTAATACAATTTATGAGAATAAATTCTATCTCAATTTGTTGTTAACCTAATAAGCCCACCTAGTCGTTGTGCCACCTAGGGTTTTGTGAAACCTAGGGTTTCTGCCTCCTAGATAAGGATTTCGGCCAACCTAGGATTCTAATAATATATTTACAACAGTATTTTGAGATATTAACGATAAATATCTTTCTTAAAGATATAGCAACAATAAGTTGAGATATTAAAGACAAATATCTTTCTTAAAGATAAAGCTAGGGTTTTAGCTTTTATATATCATATGATTCTACTATAAATACTCCTTCCATCTCAATCATTAAAAACGACTTTTACACACATTGCGAGAATATTACCAATTGATTTTAAACAAACTTTGAGCAAAATATTTATTATTTTTATTGTTTGTTTTTACAAAAAAAGTCGTGCATCAATTATTATCAATCGCTCACGTGAAATACGTTATTGGAAAATAGTACATCACATAATCTTACATATTCTTTAACGAGAATCTTTGTGAGTTATATTGTACTTTCTTATTAACGTAAGATAATATAGAGTATTTAGCGATACTCACCTTAAGTTATAATCATAGTTGATTATACGAGTGGATTGATAATTTTTTTAATCCGGAGAAAGGTACTAAAGATTATTAATCGAGAATAGTGGACGTAGGTTTCGATTTATAAAACAGAACCACTTCAAAAATCATGTGTGTCTCTCTCTTCTTTTCGTTATTTCGTTACTTGCATATTAGTTTGATTAATTAATTAGTTGATTTTAATCTATAGAATCAAGTAATTAATTACCCATCATATAAATCGAAAAAGTGGGGCTAGTTTTTAATACTCAATTCACCCCCCCCCCCCTCTTTCGTATTCGATCAATAGACTCTATATAATGATTATAGTATTTTCACTTCAAATAAACTTGCATTGTCACTTTTGCGGTTGAAAGTACTGCACCGTTTCTTTGAATGATCATCGCAACAACAATGTGAATGCATATGATATGTGACAAACTTCTAAACTACTATATGATATGAAATAACGCAATGATGTAGTAGTAAACTAATATGAAAATTCTTAACTTAGTCTCTATATGCATATGATGACTCAATAATGGAAAATGTACAGTGTTATCTTAATCTCCATAAATTGGACGAATTGAAGGTTAATGAGCTCTTTATAAATATGTCGACGGTCGGATGGACTTATAAAGTCCTTACAATTGTTCATTGAACATTGCGCGTAAACGTATATATGTTTCATATGGATATACTTTCATAATCATACTAGAAATGTCTAGAAGTGTGTAGAATCGACAATCTTCATATATCACACGGTAGGTGTCATTCAATTTATTAAAACTTCGCTTGTTTTACCAACTTCTCATGTACTTCCTCCCCCTAAAGTGGTAAAAACTATATTCAAGATAGATTGCAATCATTTAAAAACCACATTAGAATGTGATTACCCATTCACATATAAATGTGATTTAATTAGTGGGCATAATTGTAAGATTCTGTAAGATATCTGGAGATTAGTGTATGACGTAATTAACTATTAATGTGCTAAATCAAAATGCAAAATTTAAGAAGATCAACTTGTTCACATAAAAATAATCAGATTATTGTAAATTGCAATAACACAAATTACTCATATTTGAATATGTGTTCTTCAAGCCACTTAAAAAAAACATATCAATTTGTACAATTGAATTTATAAGGTATTTGTCCAACCTCGAGTAATGTGCACTTCAATTGTTTAGATCTTCAAATGTCAATCATACCCAGCTTTAGTATAGGTATTGCGTGTAATAAAATGTATATACAATACTCGAAAGAGTTTGAGCACATTACTGTTTGTATAAAATTAAGGCTTTATAAGAAAATCGGGTGAGAAAGAACCCGTACGACCTCAATTTTACATCAAAATATAGGGGCGGGATCCCGTGCGAACTTGAGTTCCGTACGAACTGTACGAACTACTCTATAAGGCTGTCAGATTACATTACGTTGTTCTTTAAAATCTCAGCCACACACCCCACGTGTGAAACATTCATTTCTCTTCTTCCACACCAAACTCCCCTCAACCACACCACCGCTGTCGCCGCCATCACCACCGACATAGATCTCGCCGGCGTAGTCCCGAGGCCATCATCGCCGGCGCCATTCTTATTCATCTCTCCTCATCATCGCCGGTATCGAGATAGTTCAAGATTAAGATATTTGTGGTTTTGTTGCGGCGGTCCGATTGATTTAATAATGGTGGAAAGGGAGGGAGATAAAGGTTTCTGAAGGATGAAGCATCGGATGTCGCCGTCCTATTAAGGATTTGACTTGGTAAGTTTTCAATGCTTCATTGCATTCGATCGATGGGCTGCTTCGAGGTGAATGGTGGTCGGGTCGCTCTGGTGGATGTGATCATGTGAATTCGTCCATCGTCGTGGAATTGGTCCGTCTCGAATTAAATGGGCAGCGGTGATTTCTACGGTGGTTCTTGCGTGGTGCTGGTGGAGGAGCACAGTGGTTGTCGAGTCAATAGCGCCTGCTTATAGTGTAGTGATCTGTTCTTATGGTGGCTGTATACAGTAGCGGATGAGGCGTGTCTTGAGTTACTCGTATGTGGTATGATGGATTCGGAGTTTGTTGGGCTGCTAGTTCTCGTCTTTGGATTCAATGACGTTGCTCTTATAGCTGGTCAACAATGCTGCTCGAACTGGGCATTAGAATTTAGTGGTTTGGTCTGATAGAGAAGAAGCATGTGGTGAATATAGGATGGTCACTTGTTTGATGCGTTGACTTGCTCATTCAAATACATGGAAATAAAGCCTGGTTGAACTACCTTTACCAAACAGTGGTCAGCTTATTCATTTGTGCGTCTTAGTCGATCTTTAAACACTTGCAGCAAAAGCATTAAACAAAGAACAAAGAACAAAATGATAAGTATCCAGCAAGCTAATTTCACTTTGATACATATACTCTTTCATTAAACAAAGAACAAAACAAAGCCGCGGGTTAAAGATAAAACCAACCCTTAAAAGATAGGGTATTCAGTAAGCTAAATGTATGTATCTAGTAGCCTAAAGGAGTGTATCTGGCAAGCTAAAAGTATGTATCCAACAACATAGAGGTGTGTATTTAGCAAGTTAGATAAACGTATCCAGCAACTTAGAAGAGTGTATCTAGCAAGGTAAAAGTATGTATCCAACAACTTAACGGAATGTATCTAGCAAGGTAAAGATAAGTATCCAACAACTTAAAGGAGTGTATCTAGCCAGGTAAATGTATGTATCCAGCAACTTAAAGAAGTGTATCTAGCCAGGTAAAGGTATGTATCCAGCAACTTAAAGGAGTGTATCTAGCCAGGTAAAGGTATGTATCCAGCAACTTAGAAGGTTGTATATAGCAAGCTAAAGTTACGTATCCAGCAACTTAGAAGGTTGTATATAGCAAGCTAAAGTTACGTATCCAACAACGTAGAGGGGTGTATCTAGCACGCTAAAGGTACGTATCCAGCAACTTAGAGGAGTGTATCTAGCAAGTTAAAGGTATGTATATAAAAACTTACAAAAGTGTATCTAACAAGCTAAAGAAATGTATCTAACAACTTAAAAAGTGTATCTAGCAAATTAAAAGTCTGTATCTAGTAAGTTAAAGACGTGTATCTAATAGACTGACTATCCTTAAGTAGGAGTATATGTATCTCGCTATTAAGTAAGTTAGTTTAATTGATAAAATTATGTTATAATTCGAGTTTCAACTTTATTAGTTTTAAAATAATCGGGGTACGACTATTAACTCCCTTTTGAATTAATGACCATTTGCATCACATATTGAGCCCGGATACCCAGATCGCTACCCTTGACGCCTTAAGTAGTCATTTGTGTATTTGACTCGTACGGTCGTACCTCATGTCCAGATACATAATACTACATACCCAATTTAGTACCTCTACGACCACTACACCACCGTCGTCACTCAACTGGCCCACCACGTCATCATTACAACCACAACCACCACCACTCCATCACTAACACCGGTACGTACCACACCAACCCAAACCAAACATCGCCAACAATCAGTAGACCTTTCGCCAGACTGACATTGACATTTCCCCGCCGTTGACGGAGCTCCGACAACACCCACATTCATAACATTATAAAACACCATGAGACTAACACCTCGCGCCCAACTCTTTCCACGAAACTACCACTCCCTACCTCCACCCACTCACCCACATCCTTCACCGATCGAACTCCACATCCGCGCTACCCACGACACCATCTCCTGCCGCGCGTAACGCCATAAGCTTCTTGATTGTCATGTTTTTTAAAACTTTTGATTTGAATATCGATCTACTAATTTAAGAGTTGATTATAAAAAAGAAAACGAGGTATAGCCTGAAGGCGAGTAGGTGTCGGATCTCCGACGACTTTGCGGTGGTAGAGGGCGAGAGATTCATATGAAGGAGAAAAGAAAACGAGAATTAGGAAGCCCGAAATCAGACACCGGCGTAGTTTGCACAGTTGATGGTAGTCTGTGCCGGAGCTCCGGCACCGGCGTAGTTTGTGATTTTATACTTGGTAGTAGCATTGAGTTGTGAATGAGACTGGATATATGTTTGGTGGTCATGGACTTAAGGCGTAGTTTGACCCATTGACTTACTTTGTTTTTGTCAAATCCAGTGGTCTTTATTTAGTTCGTAAGTTCGCACCGAACTATAAATTCGCACCGAACTATAAGTTCGCACAGGAGCCTGATTCTATATATATATATATATATATATATATATATATATATATATAAATATATATATGTCTTAGCATCTCATGTAAACTTTTTATAGTAATTCACATTGCATTACAATGCTCCATATTTGGAATTGGATATGTCTTAATATGTGTAATTCTGCACTTACTCGACAAACACAAATTGGATGCAAACTTATAATTAGCTATTATATCATATCTTCTTAAAATAATTTATTTTAATCTAGTAAAGAATGATGCGGTAACCTTTAGTGTCTCATTTAAATAGAAGCAATATCCCTTTTGGATAAATTTATGACGTAAGAAAATGGTGAATCTAACGTTTCACTGGGGTAATGGAAATAAATAATATGGGTACAATTACTCCATAAATAAACTTGTCACTCATTCAAATATAGAAGACTAATTCGCCTCAAAGTGACAAGCGACTGTCTCACACTGAATTGATAGGAGACCGTCTCACATCAAATTGATAGGCGACAAATTAAATTGACAAGGGAACCATCTCACGTTAAAATGATAAGAGAATGTCTCACGTTATATTGATATGAGATTGTTCTATTGAATGTTGATAAGAGAGTGTTCTCACGTTATACAAATAAAGATTCGTTTCTTGTTATGTGGCTAGGAGATCAACTCAAATGAAAATGATAAATGAAGGTCTCACATAGTATTTAGAGAAATGAGACAACGCCACCTGGTGGCGTTCAATTTAAACGCTATCGGGGTTATTATTGTAAATTGTTTAGTTATTTGGCCTTTTCTCCACCAAAATTTGAATTTCAAACTAAATAGTGTTAAAAGGGCAATTTAGTAACTTTATTGTAACAATATTGATAATTGTGAATATAAAGAAAAAAAACAAATTCTCAATGCTCAAAGATTACTGCATTTTTTTGTGGAATATCTTTGAGCACGAAAAGGCTGCTTTGTGCATTTAAATGTCGAACCTGCAAATGCAATTTCATTCAAAGACGTAGCTGATTCGTGGAAATATGCAATTTATGTGAGTATGTGACCAAATTAAATTATGAAAACTAATTTGTTACGTAACATAATTTCAGAATTAATTTCTGTGAAAAGATTGAATTCTTTTTTCTTTTTGGTTAAATTATAAATGAAGAACTAGTAAATAAAAAGAAGAAAAACCCTCCGATAAAAAGAAAAAAAAAAGTAGACAAGGAACAATATGATGAAAAAACATATTTAATGTTGTATATACTTGGATTTGTATAATTTTGGTGTAAATAGTATACCAATTTGATTTAGTTAAAACTAGTTTTAAACCCGTGCAGAAAATGCACGGGTTGTAATTATTAATAGCCGTTATTATTTAATACATGATTATACTTGATTTTTGTTTACTTTTATAGTGAAACAAACAACAACTTGAATGTATTCAAGTAAAATATAACTATATGTATATAAGTAGTATGTTTTTATAAGATAAATTTGAAATTCACGATCAATTAAAAAATCAATATTTTGTTTATATAACATGATTTAAATACATTCAAACCAATATAATAATTTAAACCAATAATATGAACAAAGAAATATCTTATATCAACGGGAATGCAAATAACTACATGTTTTCAGAAAACATGTCTTACGCTTTAATGTTAAGAGCCCAAAATTTTTAAACATAATATGATTTCTTACGGAGTATACACTATATATTTTGAAACTGATACTATGATTTTTGTTTGAAAATCATATTAGTAATTTGTATGTAATTGTAATATGTAAATTTTGGAGTGTAAATTTTAGTTTTAGGGAATGTAATAATTTGTGTTTATAATATCTTTTTACGGATGTGAAAATGGAATTAAATAATGATATAAAACTATGTTATTATTCATTAAATGTTATGTTAATAAAATATAGTGTAGTGTAATGTAATACATTGTTTTAATAATGAATGAATGAAATTAATAAAAGTAGAAAAGAGTATATAATAATGAATGAATGAGAGTAATTAATTCTAAGCATAAACATGGGGGGTCCCACATCACTACCAATTTGATAAATCCTTTTATTTCATCGACCAATAAGAACGCTCTAAATGTTTGTGGATTAGTATATAGTAGATTTTAATTTTAAATGAACTAGTTTTAACCCCGTGCAAAATAACACGGGAGTGTTTTTATGAAAAATAGTAAATATATTATTAAAAAAACGTATATGATATAATTGGGTGAAATTTATGGAGTTAGTCAAATATATTTTACAGAAGACTCTTTTACACTAAATTAACACGACCTTACAATTTTATTTATTGAGTGATTAAATAGAAACTGGTGGAAAAATGGTACTAAAAATAATAAAGGGGTACATATACTATAAAATTGGATATTAATTAAAAATGGTTACAATATACTCTGTATGATAAAATAGGTACAACTGATCTAATATGAAAACATGTTCAAACAAAAGAGACATTGTGAGTCACAATCAATAATAGAAATGATACAAATTATATCAAGGGGTATGACAAAATGGTCTTCAATAATTTACTGAGATACCGTCTTTCCAAAGTTTCTTTATGGACTACCCATTTGACAAGGAGAATATTTGTCTTTAATTGTTTTTTGTACACTAATTAAGTGTAAAATTATTTTACACAATACCAACTCTTTTTCAAGGCCCAACAATCCAAAATCTCTATTTCCCTAAGATTAATAATCAATAAAATCATATCAAGTCGTACTCCATATAATTTCACGACCACTCAACAAATTCAACAACATTTTTTTTAAACTAATTTGCTCCTACACATAAATCTTCCGCACCTTGACCAAAGTTCAGGCATTAAATATTCACGTCTAAGTCTAGTATTAGACGGGTTTCCATGTCTGGTCCAAATTTTAGTGTTTTTATAGTAATATTAATATAGATGTTTGAATATCGTCGTTGATAATTAATTTGTTGAAAAATCATTATCATTATTCGTTGAATTTTTATTATTATTATTATTATTAATTTGTAATCTCTTCATTATTTTTTTTTTTAAATCTATTGTGATTTTGATTTAAAATAGTAAAAATATTGAGATATAAAATATTCTCGCCGTCTCAATTATGTGTATATATTTTATTACAATATCTAAGTTAAAACTTAAGAAAATGTCTGAGGCGAAGGGAATAAGATTTAAAAATCCATGGTAAAGTTGAGAAATTAGGAAAAATGTCAACTACGCATAGTTTTTTGTTGACGTTTTATAAAAACTTCCCAAATATTTTCAATCGGTTTTTCGAGTACGGCTTTATTTAGGCATGTCTTTAATTACCCAAATATGTTATATAAGGCAAAGAAAATTTATGGAGAAGCCAAAATAAATAGTTAAAAAAAATACACATGAAAATATGTAGATTCTAAAGTTTAACTCTAAGAAAGTAATGGTGCAAAAAAAATGGGGTCCACCACTACTTCTATTTCCCATATATGTACACAAAAAAATGTTGTGATGAAATGAGTTAATGTGTGAGCTTTAAAAGTTTGGGTTTTAATATATAGAAGACTAGTTTTAAACCCGTGTAGAGAATGCACGGATCATAATTAATAAAAGATGTTATTATTGAATATAAAAGCATATAAATGAACCTGATTATACTTTATTTTTGTTTATTATTATCGTGAAACAAACAATAATGTGAATATATTCAAGTAAAATATAAGTATATGTATATAAGTAGTATATTTTTATAAGAAAAATTTTACATTCACGATCTATTAAAAAATCGATAAAAAAGTTAATATATGTTTTAATATAACAAAATTTTAATACATTTAAACCAATGTAATGAACAAAGAAAAATCTTATATCTACGGGAATGAAAATAACTATATGTTCTCTAGAAAACATGCACTACCCTTTATTTTAGAAGCCAAAGTTTTAAAACATAATATTATTTCTTATGGAGTATAAACTATATGTTTTGAACATGATCCTTTGATTTTTTATTTGTAATTAGCATTAGTAATTTTGTAATTTGTATAAAATTATGTAATTTATTTGTAATTTTCGTAATTTTAATATGTAATTTTTGGAGACTAGATACTAGTTTTAGAAAATGTAATTACTTGTAATTCGTAATTTTTGGTAATTTCTATTCTATTGTAGGAAGGAATAGTTTATGTTTTGCAATGTTTATTTACGGATGTGCAAATGTGATTAAATTATGTAATTATATATTCATCAAATGTTATGTTTATATAATAGTGTAATATACGGTAACACATTGATTTAATGAAATTAATGAAAATAAGAGAGAGAGTAAACCATCAATGAATGAAAGAGAGAGATTAATTAATTGTGCACAAAAACATGGGGGTCCTACATCACTAATAATTTCATAAATCCTTCAACTTTAACAGCCAATAGAATCACTCTAAATGTTATCCCTAATATAAAATTACATATTTTGGAATATACCTATACTTCTGCCTCAAGAAAACAGCCAGTAGATTATTCACTAATATAAAGTTACATATTTAACATAAAACACTTAGCGCAAAAATGAAAACCATCATTTTTTTTTCTTTTTAATTATGGTGGCGCCGAGATTCAGCGCCACCGGCTGGAGTCCTATCATCGTCCTAATATTTTAAGAGAATAACTTACATTAATTTGATATTAGATCGTCTCATATGAAATTGAGAGAAGATCGTATTGCTTAATAATGACATTAGATTGTCTCACATTAACTTGATATAAGATCGTTTTAAATTATAATGACGATCGGGTCTCATGTTGAATCGATATGAGATCTAAGATTTATTAGATATTAGCTCGTCTCAATTAAATAGATATGAGATCGTCTCAATTAAATATATATATGAGATTGTCTCACATTGATTAGATCGATAGAGATTGTCTCGCATTAAAATTGTATGAGATATCATCTTACATTAATATGATAGAAGATCATTTCAAATTATGATGAAAGAAGACCGTCTTAAATTATAATGATATGAGACTGTCTCATACTAATTATATAGGAGATTGTCTCAATTAAATAGATAGGAGCCTATCTTGTATAAATAGATTGGAGACCGTCTCACACTAAATTGATAAGAGTCCGTTTCTCATAAAATAGATACGTGTTCGTCTCAAATTAAATAAATAGAATATCGTCTCACATTTAATAGGTAGAAGACAGTCGCGTATCATAAGCCATAAGGACATAACAATTGAAATATGATAAGTAATACCGAGTAATAAAAAAACACAAAGTAAAGTAGAGTAGTACTACCTCCTTTTACAGTTGCAGGGTGAAACATAACGTAATGAACTAGATGTAATTGTTCTGAACTTTCGATACTCATCCGAAAACATGAGTATGTAAGACATGTATGAAATATACTATGTATATTATATTATGTTAAAAAAAAAAAAAACAAACCTTAACCTATTTTGTGAAGAAATATCGGCATGTATTATGTATGTGATGCTATTGCATCTTATTACCATTCACTCAGTAAATTGGAAGCAGGTAATTACAACCAGGTGAATTAATCGATAGTTGAATCCGTTGATTGAAGGGTCTACGACGTTGTACGACTTTTATTGTCCGCTCCGCTCAGTTGGCTGAGTTCTCGTGTTAATACCGTGTTATAAAATAAAAAATAGAAGAAACTGTATAGCAAAAGGTATAAAGAGAATAAGGTAAAATAGGTTAAGGAGGAGTGTTGACACGAAAAAAATTATGAGATGCCACGTCGGAAGTCGAAAGTCAAAATGGTGGATGCCACGTCGGAAGTCAAAGGTCAGAATATTGACTCGTCAAAAGAAATACAAAATAATATAATTAATTTGGACGAAATTTAAATAAAGTAGTTCGTCTTAGTTATTTTAACCCGGCTCGTCTCTTTAGAGTGATAAAACCCGATAAATGGGCCAAGTTCACTAAGCGGGTCAAGCTCACCTAAATGAGTCAAATATACTCATATGGGCCACATGACTATGAAGTCCAGAAATGTTTCTGAAAAGAGGGTTGAGCCCATTTAGTGTTAAGTTCACATCTTTCATTCCTTATAAATACAGCTGATCCTCCATCATTTTGGGGCATTGATAAGAAATTTTAAAAAGAGAAGAGAGCATAAGGAATTTAACCATATTCTCTCTAAAACTAAAAAGAAAAGAAGGAACCTACATTATTTTCTGAAGATTCGTCATCAAGCATCAAATCGTGCTATCGAGTCAAGGAAAGAAACGATTCAACCAAGGAGATTTAAGTCGAGAAGACCCTCTAAATCATTTTCTACATTATTTCTTCAAACATTGTGCGAAGATCGAATCAGTGGATTAAACTAGAGATTGTAAGCCATAAATTATTCAAACTCAATAAAATTACATTTTGTTCTCTTGTTCGTATTTTGTTCATTTTCAAACTACGAATTTGTGTAAACAAATTTGTCACGCTCGGTGGGACAATCTTTACCACTCATCTCTTTCTTTGAACGTTCAAGTTCCTGAATCATTATTTTCATGGATTCACAAATTGCTCCAATCGTATCCGAAAGTATGATCAAACACGGTGATGAAGGCTCAAACTTCCATGGCGTACACTTTGAAGGACAAATTGTTGGTATATCCACGAGGAGTAAGGTCAAATCCATCCTCGTTGATATCGCCGCTGCAAGGCTTCGGTCCGCTTCTGTTCCTACAAAACCGCGTAATTCCATATCTGCTGTTGTTTTAGTTGATGACGAAGGCAAAGTTTCCAAGGCAAAGTCATGTGGATATCTTATTGCTGGTTCAACGACCAAAAAGCCAGCCGATGAATTATTGGTCACCGCCTGGAAAGCCACAGAAAAGACGAATGGAGACTTTGTAGTGGAAGATGACCAGTCTAGCGTAGATTCCTCTCCCTCACCACCACCAAGGAAGGGAACAAGTTAGTCCGAGGAGACTGATCATACTGTGGTTGCTCCAGTAAAGGCACACGAAGCTAAGACCATCGAGGAACAGTTAGTACAAATGAATGAACTTCTCGAAAAACTTGCGAAGGATAATGAGGAGAAGGGACGTCAGATCGCGTCACTCACCAAGAAACTAGGAAAACGCCCAGTATGAAGATGCGAGCGAAGAGGACGATGTTGAATCCAACGTTGAGGGAATTAAAGGCAAAAGAAAAGGCTTCACAACTCAACAAATTCAAGAAATGATTTCAAACGCTCTCAAAATGCAAATCAATCAAAGTTCTTATGGAAGTCATCGCTACATCAAGCCGTATACCAAAAGGATAGATTTTCTACGAATGCCTTTAGGGTATCAACCCCCAAAATGTCAGCAATTCGACGGAAAGGGCAGCCCCAAACAACACATTGCTCATTTCATCGAGACATGCAATACTGCAGGCACCGAAGGTGATCTTTTAGTTAAACAATTTGTGCGGTGTCTTAAGGGCATGGCTTTCGACTGGTATACTGGTCTGACTTCCGAATCCATCGATAGCTGGGATCAATTGGAGAAAGAGTTTCTCAATCGCTTTTACAGCACTAGGCGTGTCGTTAGTATGACTGAACTCACCAACACCAAGCAGTGGAGAGACGAGCCCGTCATAGACTACATTAATAGATGGAGAGAACTCAGTTTAGAATGCAAAGATCGTTTATTAGAAACATCCGTCGTCGAAATGTGTATTCAAGGTATGAATCTAGACTTAGTCTATATCCTTCAGGGGATTAAACCAAATACATTCCAAGAACTAGCTACACGAGCCCACGACATGGAAATCACTATAGCTAGTCACGGCGGACGACTCTTTAATCAAACAGAAGCAAGGTCAAAAAGGAGGGAATTCAAGAAAATTGAGAAACCGTCCAAAAGTGTAACCAAGGAAGGAATGACTGCAGTTACCTTTGACCCAGTGAAAATCTCAGCCAGGACAAAGACATACTACAAGGACTCGTCGTCTTCTACTTGGAAGAATCGTCCGACCTTGAAGGAATTAGAAAAAAAGAAGTATCCTTTCCCAGAATCTGACCTTGAAGGAATGTTATAGGACTTGCTAGAAAAGAAAGTCATTGAGCTACCCGAATCAAAGCGACCCAATGAAGTAGGAAAGACCACAGATCCCAAGTACTGTAAATATCATAGGATTGTCAGTCATCCACTGGAGAAATGCATAACACTCAAAGAAAAAATCATGCAGCTCGCTGAAGAGGGGAAGATCATGTTGGATCTTGACGAAGTCGATGAATCCAATTTAATCGTGGCAATGGTCAACACCGTTTCAAGCGATGAAGACATCCATGAGAAAGTGTCGTCATCCTTAACTTCAAACACCGAATACAGGCTCGACGCAATCCTAGATATACTACCGGCAAGAGAAGGGTGGCAGATAATATTTTTATTACTAGAAGAAGCACGTCGCCAGTTCTCCATTATGATTCAACAGCCGGAATTGTATGTAGAAAAAATGGAAGAATCAATCGAACCAATGGATCAAATGTTAAAATGTGTAGCTTGTAACACCGCTCTGGCCTTCACCGACGAAGATTTGTTGTTAGGATCAAAGCCTCACAACCGCCCGTTGTTTATCACAGGGTACATCCGTCAACAAAGGGTTGGTCGAATTTTGGTAGATGGAGGTTCAGCTGTTAATATAATGCCTAAATCGACTATGCTCGAAATTGGAATTACTACGAGCAAACTTTCTAAGAGTCCTTTGTTGATCCAAGGCTTTAACCTCGATGGTCAAAGGTCAATCAGCATGATCCGTGTAGAGCTTGTAATGGGAGATATGTCGACATCTACACTTTTCCAAGTGATCGATGCAAAAACATCATACAAACTGCTACTCGGACGACCTTGGTTACATGAGAATGACATGGTTGCATCAACTTTGCATCAATGTCTCAAATATTATAGAAATGGCGAGAAGAAAATAAATGGAGACGTGAAACCATTTACAGAGGCGGAATCTCATTTTGCCGATGCCAAATTCTACGATAAACATAAAACTCCTAACGAAATGTGGCCTACCACAATTGCCTCAACGTGTACAAAGAAAACACAAGATATGGTTAGCAATAAGACAACCAAGTTAAAGGAACATGCGCCAAATAAAGATGGAAATAATGAAATCTCAAAAGTCGGTGGGTCAAATTCACCCACATCCTCAACGAAAGTTCTCTTGTCCTCTACACAACAAAAATTTGTTTTAAGATATGTACCTAAGTCGCGACGTAAAGAAGGAGGGTCACCATTCACAGAATGTGAAACTCAACAAGATTGCCAAGAATCTCAGAAAGAAAAAAACGAAGATACTCTGCAAATTTTGAAGATTAATGCTCTTGTACCATTAACAAGTGGAAAACATCATGTCGCCATCAAACCTCCACTTCCTGGCTTCACGATATCTTCAAGAATGAAAGACAAAATGTCACGCAATAAGTCGACTAAAGGAAGATTTGATCCAAATGCATATGAGCTTATGTCAAAGTCTGGATACGATTTCAAAAATACAACTCCGTTGGGTCGTGTGATAGAAGTGACACCACGTAGTCTAAATCAAACTCAGAAGTGGTCGCAAGACTAAGGAAAGGCTTACAAAATGACCAAGGCATGAATTGAATTTTCACCACCAAAACCAGTAAAGATCGTTGCGCGTCGAAAGGGGAGACAAGCAGAGTCACATCACGTCACTGCGGATCTAGCAGAAAGAGAAGAAAGAGACAGCTCAACGCCTTCGCAGCAAGTGTCAGTCTTTGACAGATTAGATTTGCCTAACCCCATGACAAGACCTTCAGTCTTCAGCAGGCTTAAAGACCACCAATCGTCAACTCCACATAGTAAGTCTCGCAATACCGGAGTATCGGCCTTTAGCCGTCTTGGAGAAAACAAAGTGAAGGGGTCGGTTTTCACTCGTATAACCTCCCCTAAGTCAAAGGTTTTGGTTTTTGATCGTACTAATGGCCTGAAGAAGAAAGAATCTGTATTTAGTCGAATTGGCGATAATGTGCACATGAATAATAACGAAAGACAAAAGCTTCTGGCTAAAGGTGACCGAATGAAGGACATTTGAAGTATTTTTCCATCCCGAATGAAACGGCAACAAAAACTAGAGATCATCATGGACGGATCACTGAAAGTGAAGGCACATACGGTGGTCACCACTAGATTGTGTCAGGATTCGTTGCATACGGATTTTGCCATCTCCAATCATGTAACTGCAGAAGAGTTCCAAGATTTAGTCCTCGATGTCGAAGTGGGCGAAACTCCCAAAATTTTTTGAAGATGGAGACCAAGCTACTATCGATGAATTGAAATAAATAAATCTAGGGACGGACGGAGAACAACGACCGCTGTATGTAAGTGCTTCCTTTTAAACAGCTTGGAAGAAGATGAATATACCAAAGTCCTTACGGAATACAAGGATATATTTTGGATGGATTTACAAGGAAATGCCAAGTTTGAATCCAAAAATTGCGGTCCACCGACTTTCCACAAAAAAAGGAGTGTCTCCGAAAAACAGCCACGGAGACGGTTTCGACCTGAAATGCTACCAGAAATTAAGGCTGAAGTGAACAAGCTCATCGATGCGGGGTTTATTCGTGAAGTAGTATACCCTACTTGGACCACTAATATTGTCCCAGTGAGGAAAAAGAATGGGCAACTTCGTATTTGCGTAGACTTTCGAGATTTGAATGAAGCATGCCCGAAAGATGACTTTCCATTGCCAGTAACAGAGTTGATGATCGATGCAACAACAGGACACAAAGCTTTGTCATTTATGGATTGCACATCCGGGTATAACCAAATTCAAATGGCACCAGAAGACGAGGAAGCAACAGGATTCAGAACACCTAAGGGAATATTTTGTTATAAAGTGATGTCGTTTGGGTTGGAAAATGCAGGAGCGACCTATCAACGTGCCATGCAAAATATTTTTGACGACATGATGCATGATGTGGTGGAATGTTATTAGGATGATCTCGTGGTCAAGTCAAATAAAAGGACCAGCCATGTACAAGACTTAAGAAGAGTTTTTGAAAGATTGCGAAGACGTGAGCTCAAAATGAACCCGTTGAAGTGCGCTTTTGGCGTAAGTTCAGGCAAATTCCTAGGCTTCATCGTGCGACACAGGGGAATTGAAATCGACCAATCCAAAATCAGGGCAATTCAAAGCATGCCAGAACCATCAAATCTCAAGGAGCTACGGGGCCTTCAAGGACGCTTGGCCTATATACGCAGATTCATTTCAAACCTGGCGGGAAGATGGCTACCTTTCAGTCACTTGATGAAGAAACATGCTCCTTTTACTTGGTATGAATCTTGTCGCAAGGCCTTCGAAAATATTAAGAAATATCTAACAACTCCACATGTACTAGGGGTGCCGATTCAAGGGAAGCCAATTGTGCTATACATATCAGCACAAGAGCGGTCTATGGGTTCATTATGCACACAACATAATGAAGAAGGTAAAGAAAGAGCCTTATGTAATCTGAGTCGCACCCTTGCTTGAGCAGAACTAAATTACTCGCCAATAGAGAAGATGTGTCTAACCCTCGTCTTCGCTATCCAGTAACTGCGACACTATTTCCATGCTCATACTGTATATGTGATTTCCAAGGCAGATCCGATAAAATACATCCTCTCAAGGCCACTACTGACAGGACGACTAGCTAAGTGGGTTGTGCTTCTAAGACAGTATGACATCGTCTTTGTGCCACAAAAGGCAATTAAGGGACAAGTGTTAGCAGACTTTCTAGCATACCATCCTATTCCTTCCGATTGGGATTTTTCAGATGAGTTGCCATGAGAAGAGGTATTTAAAATCGACGTTCTACCACCCTGGAAAATGTATTTTGATGGAGAAGGACGTCATGACGGAGCCGGGGTCGTGTTTATGTCACAAGAAAAACATATCCTGTCATTCTCTTTTGTAATTCCAGAACTATGTTCAAATAATGTGGCTGAATATCAAGCTCTGCTCATGGGATTACAAATAGCCGTTGAAATGGGCCTTAAAGACCTGGACATTTATGGAGATTCCGAATTAGTGATCAATCAACTGACAGATGCGTATGAAGTGAAAAGAGAAAATATCATACCGCTTCATAAATTAGCACGCTTGCTGCTTGAAAGACTGGACTCTGTAATTTTAAAGCATGTACCTAGAAGTTACAATAAGATGGCAGACGCTCTCGCAAATCTCGCTGCCACTTTGGCACTGGGGGAAAACATCCCAACTTCGGTCCCAATTTGCGAGAAATGGGTCATATCCCTAGAAGAACACAAGTCGATTGAAAATGCTAATGCAATTTATGTACACGAGGTTGATAAGGAGGACTGGCGCCAACCGATCATTGAATATCTTGAACACAATAGGTTGCCTGATAACCCAAACCACAAAACGGAGATTCGACGCCGTTCTGCCCGATTCATCTATTATCAAGGTACCTTTTACAAAAGGTCATTCAATGGACTTTGGCTTCGGTGTTTGAACAAAGAAGAAGGACTCCAGGCCATGGAAGAAGCGCATGCTGGAATATGTGGTGCTCGCCAGTCAGGACTGAAACTAAGTGATCGAATCAAAAGGATAGGGTATTATTGGCCCACCATGGTAAGTGACTGCATGGAATACGCGAGAAGATGTGATGTGTGACAATTCCATGGTACATTCATACACCTACCACCAGAACCACTTCATCCTACCATAACTTCTTGGTCGTTTGAAGCTTGGGGTCTTGATGTAGTCGGACCACTCACCCCAAAATCGGCAGCTGGACATGCCTACATCCTAGCAGGAACTGATTATTTCTCAAAATGGGCGGAAGCTGTCGCTCTTAAGGAAATAAAAAAAGAAAATGTTGCGGATTTCATCCGTAATCATATCATTTACCGTTACGGTATACCAAATTTCATAACTACTGATAACGGTAAGCATTTCTGTAACAAACTCACAAAGGCGTTCAAGTTCGCACAATACAAGTCGTCAATGTACAATGCCCCAACAAATGGTCTCGCTGAAACTTTTAATAAGACTTTGTCCAATTTACTGAAGAAGGTGGTGTCAAAAAATAAGCGTGATTAGCATGAAAAGCTAGGGGAAGCAATGTGAGCATATCAAACAACGTACAAGACCGCAACCCAAGCTACACTATATGCTCTGGTGTATGGAGTCGAAGCCGTCCTCCCACTTGAAGTGGAAATTCCTTCCCTTCGCATTGCGTTACAAATGGGACTGACATGAGATGAGAATGACAAACTCCGTCTCGCTGAATTGGATGTTCTAGATGAAAAGAGGCTTGATGCACAACAAAGACTTGAGTGTTACCAAGCACGCATGTTAAGAGCTTTCAACAAAAAGGTCCGTCCTCGGGCATTTCAAGTTGGGGATCTAGTATTAGCCGTACGTAGGCCCATTATCACAACACACAAAACTGGAAACAAATTTACCTCCAAGTGGGATGGACCGTACGTGGTACAAGAAGTTTACACAAATGACGCGTACAAGATAATTGACAACGAAGGAGTGCGAGTTGGAACAATAAACGACAAGTTTCTGAAACGTTACTATGCTTGAAATAATCAGTAAGTGTAAAAAAAAAATAGGTCAAAAAAAATTTAAGAAAAAAAAAAAAACACGTCTTCCTTTTTTTAAATTTTTTTTTGTCAAACTACGTTGGCTTGATCTTGCGAAAGTACACACTGTATTTAGCAAGTACGTAGGCAGCTTGGGTGAACATGTAGCTCAAGTGCAGCCACACCAAAAAAAAAATCATTTTTGTCGAACTACGTTGGGTTGATCTTGCGAAAGTACACACTGTATTTAGAAAGTACGTAGGCAGCTTGGGTGAACATGTAGCTCAAGTGCAGCCACACCAAAAAAAAAATCATTTTTGTCGAACTACGTTGGCTTGATCTTGCAAAAGTACACACTGTATTTAGCAAGTACGTAGGCAGCTTGGGTGAACATGTAGCTCAGGTGCAACCACACCAAAAAAAAAAATTATTTTTGTATGAACTACGTCGGCTTGATCATGTAAACTATTATTTAACACTTTATGGGTATGTAGGCAACTTGAGTAAATGAAATTTTGCCTAAGTGCAGCCACACACACACAAAAATTACTCAATGGAGAATTCATGCGGATTGTCTTATAAATATTAATTAATTATTTTTATTAAGATAATGCCAAAAGAAAATGCTTCAAAGCCTAATAAAAAAACAGAACATAGAGATATGTCTAAATGCATTCACAAAGACCAAGCTAAATCTCTAATTATGGCTTGCTCCTCCACAAATGCTCTCTCAATACCTTGAAGTTTTTTCAACTCTTCGTTTGCTGCAACAAGGGAACCTTCCAAAGACGACTGCTTACTTGATAAATCCTTTCTAACAACAACATGTTTAGAAATTTGTCCTCGGAAGCAGTTAATGAAGCACTCAATCTGGTCTCTTCGACCCCTAATTCCGCTAACTCCTTAACGAGTTGCTCCTTTTTAGATGTAATGGTTCGCAAACTTCCCCGAATGATTTCAGCCTCGTCACGTGCTTGTTTTTCCAGAGAAGTGACCGCATAAAGTTTTTCTTTAATATTAGAAATTTGCTTCTCATAACTGGAGATAAAAGGTTTATCTAAGAAACTACGAAGAACCGACTGAAGCTCTAGACCCAAAGAAAGGTATTTTTTTACTTGAGCTTGCAAAGTAGAAACGTCAACACCTTTTGTGGCGGCATATTTAAAAGCTTTGTCCGCCCCTTCTTCGCAATTTGGGAGATCAGAAATGAGAGAGTCAACAATTTGTTTTCTTAAAGAATCCATCACAAATATGGCTGCTTGTCGATCTGCCTGACGAATAACAATCTGGACATCAAGGGAGGATTTTTCTACTGTAGTAGGTCCGTCTTTGTCAACCATTTCATTTATTATGAGGGAAGCAGTGGCCTCAAATATAATCGGGTCGTTGATAACATCGATCAGAGCTTGATCAAAAGTATCGAACTAGGATAGATTAGCGGCCGCGAGTTCAGTTTCAATATTCATATCATCTTTCAGAGTCTACAAATATAAATTGTAAATTGTTAAAAAAAAAACAAAAAGAAAAGTATGAAAGAAAAACGTGGCTTAGTAGGGATCGTCAGTCTCGGGTACGTCGTCCTCAAATATTCCAAGAATGCTTTCCTCCAATAACATACCCTCGGAAATTTAAGGTACTAGAGGGCACACGAGAAGCGGTCGGAATGAAATCTTTATCATACCTGACAGGACGATTCTTTGAAGGATGAAAGTCTTTATTAGGTGAAGGTAAGGGCTCCACAGACGGTCGAATCTTAAATTTCATGGAGTGTTTGGTTTGAAAATCCTCAGTTACACCGATCTTACTAGAAGAAGAAGCTACGACATGCTCTGACTTCCTTTTCTCACCCTCCAACGAACTCTTCTCAATATGATCATCCACTGGTGTTCTGGGATTCGAGGTTTTAATGCAAAATAGTTTGGACGTTATCCTCTTCCACCAAGCATCATAGGATGTACTTACGAGGGCCTCCAGAGGGGTCATTACGCGGAATTATGAACTTCGACTTTGTTCCTAAACGGACCGAAGATTCAAAAAATTGAAACATTCGCTCACGACTACCACCTCGAACGTCACATTCAAGCTCGCCTGGCACGTCCTGGAAAAAGCCAAACTGCCGCCCAAACCGATGGGGACTGTAGGGTTCAATCACATGGTTGTCTTCATGTCTTAATGTCAGGAAACACGACCGCATCGCTATAAAAAATTCACCTGATTGACGAGAAAGACGAGGATCATCATTATGTTTCTCATCCTTCGAGCCACCCAATGAAGTGCATCGCCAGTCTATCCTACGGCCAGAATAAATAAATCCTTTTACATCACGAGCATCTAAGGGTAGAATTGAATCTCGACCGCGAAAAGATATCATCAGAGCATCAGCAAGTCCTTGGTCAACGACTATATGAGAACGGTAATATGATGCTAGCCAAGCGTACACATAATGCGCGGCGAAATGCGCAGGATTCCTCCCTGGGGAGACTGAAGTAGAAATGTCATTCAATCCTCTGTAAATACTTGCTAAAGCAGGAATCGCAAAGGAAATTGTTTGACCACTGGCAAGTTAGGTAGCACGGATACTCCTCCTAACTAGCCGTTCCGTGTCGGCCACCGTGTCGGCCACCGTGTCGGACACACGGACACCTATAAATAAGGAACGAGAGGTTGAAAGACTAAAAGAGATTAATTAGAAGATGAGTAGGGTGGGAAATGAGAATAAATTATAGTCAAAGTCAAATTTGACCTTAATTTTTTACATTTAATATAAAATACAAATATAAAAATAAATTCATACGTTATTTATAACTATAAAATATATATTTTATTAAATTTAAATGCCGTGTCCCGTGTCCTAAATTTCACGAGGTGCCGTATCACGTGTCTATGTCCGTGTCCTTGTCCGTTTTCGTGCTACCTAGCTGGCAAGTAATGAAGCAACTTTGAAAACAGTGACTCGAATATACCCTAAATCTCTAACAGGTAGGACAAAAGCACACAACCAGCATGAAAGAAAAGCAGCTAAATACGTCTGTCGACGGTCCGTCTCAGGAATGTCCAGAGTTTGGAAAACAGAGTGAACGCTGTCATCCCACATTTGCGCCTTCCCATAACAAGAAAAATCTTTTTTTGGGAGTCGGGAGGCGAGGGTCCTTCCCAGAGGAGGAATAGATATACGGTCCCCTAAACCAAAAACGACACCAATCTTCGAACGTAACTTTTACTTTCCCTCTCGTCCTAGATATAATCATGTGGAAAGCAATGAATAAGTACCTACAACATGGGGGCAGATGTGTTATCCTTCTTTGTCAGAATGTAAGAGCTCAGACAAGGAAGGTACGACCTCATCATAAAACAACCCAGTCACAGATAAACCTGTAATACAACGTATGTCCCAGAGACTGATGGAGACTTCACCCGACGCAGTTACCAAGGTATTTGTCTTCCTACACCAATGCTCACAAAAAGACTCCATGAGATGGGTATTGCGTTTTTAGAGAAACAACGATGCATAAACTGCTTGAAGAAGATGCACACCCCTGAGGAAGCCGCGACAGTTGCGAATGATATCCTCCAGCCACTCCCAATAGTTCGGAATGTGTGAAAATTCAAACCCAAACCGCGAGTTTACATTCCATTTGACCTGACCTGCCCACTAGTAAGGCGAGCACGCAGCGTAGGGAATGAAGGCATGTCAACCATGTCTTTGTGATGAGAAGACCGCAATACTATCTCGGGAAATTTCGTACCAGAAGAGTTCTCTTCATGTTCTCGACACCAATAGTCCAATGAGGGATAAAGCAGCGATGGCCATCGTTCAGCAAAGGAACCGGTCATAGGACATAAAACATTGTGCTGGACGCCACTGTCAATCGCGTCGTCGGCATTACTTACAGTCACCAAATATTCTTTCTTATCCATCTTGTTGCATTTAAATTCTACCATCTTCCTCCCTGAAAGAAACAAACACAAAAAAAAGGGAATGCATGGTGAATATAAATGGTCATAATGCAACAAAAAATAAAAAAAAGAGGGCATATCCTGCGTTCTGACTCCAAACTCAGAGAAAGGGACAAGAAAATCATATGCGTCAAACTTGGATTAACATCCCTCGTAAAAATCAAAGCAAGGTAAATTAAGATCAACAACAAAGGTCCCTCCAAAGGCAATTGTCACTCCCCAACTCAAACAAAAAAGATTCGAAGGCGGAAGAATCAGGTGGAGGTCGTGGGCAGCGCAACCGACGAAGGAGCAGCGAGCCACTTGGCCGGTTCACAACAGCCACTGCTCCGACCCGACTTATCTGTAAACCAAAGACGCGGAGTTTATGGGCAGCGTAACAAATAAGGAAGCAGCAACTTCATTGAAACGATTCCCGTCGAATCCCAACAAATCTGTCCTCAAGTAAATAGTGTAATTGGTGAAAGGAGTTCATACGAATACTCCGTACGCCACAAAATTCAGCAAATATAATTGGGGATATTATGTTATAAACTCAAATAAAGAAAAAAAAATCAAGCAATGACTTACAATTTGCGTGCAGAACGGTTGAATATAGTCCGCGACGATGACTTGATTTGAACATCTCCTCTTCCTTTTATACTTGAACATAAGGAGTGAAATATGGAAACGAGATACCACCGGAACAATAATATGGAAATTCCTTGCGGAGGGAGATAAATTATGGCTCGATTTTTATCAAGTGAAATATTCTTTAAAAAAAATGGAAAAGGAAATTGATTTTTGGAAAACCTTCGGGAAAGGGAAAGTTGACAAAAGTAGATGAAAAGCAAAAAATTGCAATGTGTTGTGAAATAAAGATGAAAGAGACAAAGAGAAAAAGTAGAGAGAAAGTAAGGGAGACAAATCTATGTTATTATTCCATTATAAGGGATATATATACACATACAATAGGGGTAGAGTTTTCATAAGATAATATATTCTAGTATCATATAAGATATGGACATCCATATAATAATATTTCATAACACTCCCCCTTGGATGTCCATCACTGAAGAACATGCCTCGTTAAAAACCTTACTAGAAAAACCCTATGGGAAAAACACTAGAAAGGAAAAGAGTACAATAATCTCCAAACACACACATAACAAGCTGCCTCGTTAAAACCTTTCCATGGAAAACCCAATGGGACAAAACCATAGATAAGGAAAAAGAGTACAGCGCGTGCTACTCCCCGTGATGATAACATGGCTGTATATAACTTCAAATGAATCATGCTTTGACGTAACTTCTGGATCGTTGAATAGAATCCATTGTAGTTGATAAACTTGATATCTTCATATACTTGATAATTTCAATCTTCACATTGCTTTAGAACTCACAATTCGGATGTAGTCATTATTCATGACAACTCTTGATCTTCATTTAAGGTAATACACCAATAATGAGAGAAAATAATTTCAATTCTTCTCATAACATGACATAATATTATGTCTAAAACAATTGTCATCTCTACAATCATTACTATAGCGTATCAATAATGCGCTTGTAGTGCTACCTCGTTAAAAACCTTGATAGGAAAAACCCGTTGGGACAAAAACCTAGTCGAAGGGAAAAAGAGTGTAGCAATCGTCCATATATTGGATCTCTTCGGGAGAAGCAATCAAATTGTTGGATAATAATAATCCACTAAATACCTTCAGTAATTTTCTTTGTTAAACCATTGGATTGACATCCTCATTGTAGACTTTGACTACATTATTTTTCAATCGTTATGATACTTCTGGACCATAAACTCATTTCAAGTGTTTAACAAGAAACTCATTCAGATCTCAATTCTCATATGCTCAAACTTCAAGATTGAGACAACAAATAAACTTTAAAGGAGTTTTGATGTTCCATTTTGGAACTAATCACGATTTCTTTCAATCGTATTGTAGAGGTTTATATATTTCGTCACGAGTTCTTAAAACTCAATTGATCAACCATTTAACAAATGATGATCATTCATAAGAGGCTCCTTCAATGAGATATCCTCGCAGGAGTAAAATATACTTCTCCTTTAAACATTTATCAAAGTAGAACAAGAAAATTAATCATGTGCATGCAAATGATATGTAACTAATTCTAAACAACATAGTCTAACAATAATGCAATAATAATAATGTATATATCAAAACTAAGATGCAATGTTGAACTTACTCTCTATATGCACATGATAATGACTCAAAATGCAAATTGTACAGTTTCTTTTACATATTCATAATTTCAATTGACTTCAGGTCAATAGATTGACTTCAGGTCCATGAGCTCATTTATAATCAAATATTATATGTCGACAATCAATACTAGGACTTGCATATAATATCCTCATTTTCTAGTCCATTAAACTCCGCGCGCAAATGCATATCGGTTCCTTAACCAAATCGATATAATTTCAACATCTCGCGATATTGTCAGTACTGATTAGTGATATCTGAATATATAGGGTACCATTTATTCTCTATATCGGCCATCTATTATCATTCAGATACTTATGTCACTTTAGGGACATACAAATTTCTTTATTACTATATAAGAGTACCAACTGCTCATACTTGTCATTTTCTTATTATTTGAAATATGTGAACCGATATGACTTCCACATTACATTCCATGTGTAGTTATTGTTCAATTTGACAAGAATTTCAGTTTTCATTACATATAATAACCATGACTAATTTATAGCACGCTATACCACAAATAGGGCTAATCTGTCTATAATTAAATCATAGATCCCAATGTAATGTCACATTTAGACAAGGTGATCAAACTGGTATCGTAATTCATCTTCATAACTAAATGAATGCCATCATTTTTAATTTTATGAACCTCTATTTGATGTATTACATATTGAAAACAAACCGCTGAACTTCAGGTTCAGTTGGGGATAACTTACTTGTCTATTTTTACCAGCTTTTCCTTATCATTCTCCCCCTAAGGTGGTAAAACTATCAATAACAGATAGATTTAATGGGCAATACATCAGGATATCCATCTTAAATCTAAATTTCTCATATCATAATGAGACTTTGATATAGACACTTTTGTACAATAACAAAATGTATCGGGGAATAACATATAATGCAGTTGGATTTCTAATGTGCTGAATCACAATGCCCAATTTGGGAGATCAACGATTTATATAATAATCAAAATGTGATTTTTGATCACAAGAACTACTCAGAAAAATCATTTATGTGGCTACAAGCCATTCAATAGAGTGTCAATCCTTACACAAACATTTAAGTTCTTTATTAAACTTCTGAGTAATGTTTATATCTCCAATATCATATATACTCAATCTCACTGTAGTGTCTTGCCTTTAATGAAATTTCTAAACGAGAGAGTTTCAACACTTATCTTTTCTCTAGGATAAACTTCAGGTTTATGAAAACGGGTATAATAAGAACCCGGATGACCTCAATCGTCACATCTTAACAATTTAATGTCGACTTTTTTTTTTTTTAGTTTAACGTCCACAATATACGACGATATTTTATAAGCACTTGGCTGTGTATAAATAATTAATATATCACACGCCACTTTAATTTCTAGTGGACTATTCATCTTACTAAACTTCTGGTTAGCAATGTCATATCACGTGCCAAATTTATAGTTGACTATAACTACAATGCTAAACTTTCAGTTAGCAACATTTCAACATACGACTTCAAATTAAGTCTGTTGTATCTAGCCAGATAAAAATAAATGTGGCATAAGGCACTCACTGGTGTCTTATTTATATTGACAAGACTAAACATACATATATAACAATATTCCTTCAGGGAATATAATACATTGCTCTTTCTTGTAATATGAACAAATCATAACTGATCTTTGAATAATCTCAGTTAAACTCAATTAATAATTCATCTGTCCCTTCAGGGGAGGAGGTGAATTCAACGAGTTATAGTGATCATTCTCTTCATAATATTAAGTAATTTGATCACATGTCACATGTATACGAGATACTACACATAGTATTTTAATGACTACATTATTTGTATGAATGATAAATATATTTCATACTCAAAACATGATATCTCATTCGCTTCAGGGAATGATTTTGAGTTGATTTGATCTGATTCTCAACTTTTAAGAGTATCTTATATTTTGAAAATATTCGTGTATAAACATCGAGTTTATTCTTAATTATGATACTCAAATAATACTCACTATATGAAATGTGAGAATTTATAAACACGGTGAACTTCAGGTCACAGTTTTAATATCTGTAAACATTATGAATTTCAGGTCATAATTCAGTATATGTAAACACTATGAACTTCTGGCCATAGTTTCAGTATCTTTAAATACTATGATCTTCAGGCCATAGTACGCATATATTAAAATTTTAACTCGTATATCATTTTCTCTTTTCTCATATCGAATTTCGCGTATATGTATCACATGAATTTTCACGAGATATTGTCTTTTAGTAAATAAATTTGGCTTAAATATGGCCACATCATTAGGCGAGAGGTCGCATTCCTTGGCTCACCAAAGGCCACATTATTAGCTAGGCTCAATTAAGGCCGCAATATTTGGCTTTACATAAAACCATGTCCTCTATCTTTACTATAAGCAAAGTCTTTATGAAATGTCACATTCACTTCAGGGAATGGACATAGCCAGCTGAAAGAGATTCTTCATCTTTCAATAAAATAATATCATTTTGTTCAACTTCGGGTGAACAAGATTTTAATGCAAAAATAAAGTTGCTTTTAATAAACACCGCTTTAAAATCAATTGCGGTTCATAAACTAATAGATGTGGACTTCTGGCCACTAGCATTTATATGTGGACTTTTAGCCACTTTCGCTAATACAATATTAATATATTGTGTTGATGAGACGGTGAAATTATAATACACCTTTTACACTTTGAACTTCAGGCCAAAGTCGTAATATGATATCTTCTCATCTTTGTAAAATAAATCTCTTGGAACTTGGGGTCCAAAATTATATGATATGTCGTCTTTCAAAACTTGTTAACTCAATTGACTGCATATATGGAATAAACTTGAGCCAATTAAACGAGATTCATGATTATTTTTTTTAAGATTACGTACCTCAATGTTTAACAATGTTTTGCCGAGAGACTGGAAAATTTCATTGTGACAATCTTCTTAATATAAACTTCCCGTAAACTTACCTCAACAACCATCAAGCATACAATTAATTAATTAATTACAATTAAAGCACCAATAGAAGTACAAAAATTAGAATTGTTGCCACTACACTCATAAGATTCCTTTAACACTTAAATAAACTATTGTAACGACGTATAATAACTATGCTATTACAAACAAGTGCGTATTTAATTTTAGCCACTGAATAAGTCAATGCAATGAATAATTAGAAGCATTCAACTAAAAATAAATAAATTAGAAATTAATCCATGCCATTCGTGATGTAGCAGATGCAATAACGATTTCACATTAATCAAAACAATCTATAATACATATATCATTAACCAATGTTACTCATAACCAACAACATATATGGTTTTACTGACAATAAGTCTTCAATTAGAAATAATTCATAATTTTCAAAAGTATTTCATAGCAGTAGATATTCAAGCACTAAAAATATGATTACCCCATGCTCTTATCAGATTGGACCATATAAATACTAGGGTTTTTTTTGAATTATAATATCATGGAGGTTTGTAAAAACCCTAAATATTAATATCATGGAGATTTGTAATTTGTTACAAAAGGAACGCACTATGTTACCAAAACGAACCACCATATCAACCACTAATAATGCACAATTAGATGGTTTGGAGGATACATACATGTATTAGAGGATAAATTACACTGATGTCATGCAAAAAACGTACTTGTTGTACTTGTTAATTTGAGTCCAACTTTTCAAAATTAACCAACGCCTTACCGTATAATCTTGACAGTTAGACATCGTTTGGATACTTACATCTCGTGGTTCTTAGCTGGTTAGAGCGTCGTGCTGATAACGTGTTATGAAATAAAGATGAAAGAGACAAAAAGAGAAAGTAGAGAGAAAGTAAGGGAGACAGATCTATATTATTATTCCATTATAAAAGTATATATATACATACAATAGGGGTAGAGTTTTCATAACCTAATATATTCTAGTATCATACCAGTATAAGATATGGACATCCATATAATAATATTTCATAACACAATGATATTTCTTCACATATTGATTAGAATTGGCGTAAGGAATTTCTTGCTTTTGGGCCAAAGCTAATGGCCTCACGCACCCACACGATTTACAAGTGGCCCATCATCAGTAAGACCATATGATTAAATCCAGGCGGACTCGTAGTCACGTAAGCTTGATAATTCGAGACCCGATCATGCTTAAGCACTCAGATCGTGCACATGACCGAATCTCGAGGGGGCAATTTGTTGACAAGGAAAAAATTATGAGATGTCACGTCGGAAGTCGAAAGTCGAAAGTCAAAATGGTGGATGCCACGTCGGAAGTCAAAGGTCAGAATATTGACCCGTCAAAAGAAATACAAAATAATATAATTAATTTGAACGAAATTTAAATAAAGTAGTCCGTCTTAATTATTTTAACTTGGCTCGTCTCTTTAGAGTGATAAAACCCGATAAATGGGCCAAGTTCACTAAGCGGGTCAAGCTCACCTAAATGAGTCAAATATACTCATATGGGCCACATGACTATGAAGTCCAGAAATGTTTCTGAAAAGAGGGTTGAGCCCATTTAGTGTTAAGTTCACATCTTTCATTCCTTATAAATACCTGATCATCCATCATTTTGAGGCATTGACAGGAAATTTTAAAAAGAGAAGAGAGCATAAGGAATTTAACCATATTCTCTCTAAAACTCACAAGAAAAGAAGGAACCTACATTATTTTCTAAAGATTCGTCATCAAGCATCAAATCGTGCTATCGAGTCAAGGAAAGAAACGATTCAACCAAGGAGATTTAAGTCGAGAAGACCCTCATTAAATCATTTTCTACATTATTTCTTCAAACATTGTGCGAAGATCGAATCAGTGGATTAAATTAGAGATTGTAACCCATAAATTATTCAAACTCAATAAAATTACATTTTGTTCTCTTGTCCGTATTTTGTTCATTTTCAAACTACGAATTTGTGTAAACAAGGAGAGAGAGATTCAATCAGGTTAGTTTTATTCATCTTAATAGGGGTATATATAAAGAATATATCATGTGAAAACTCTAATTACATAAAGTACATAATAAACCACAAAGCGCAATGGACATCCACATAATACGTTTCATAAGAGTTTTTACCAATTTTTCCAAACAAGATTTATTTTTTACCAATTTGTCTACAACCACTAACTTTTTTTACAAATTTGTCAACTTGGCCGAGTTTTATTGTAACACCCCGGCCCAAACCTTGGGTCGGGAGCGGTCACTCATGATAGCTCTCCAGGCTGTGTACATGGCCCACAGATCAACACGGGTCCTTTCCAGCGCATTTTGTCCTCAATCATGCACATCCCGGGAACCTTCTCAGGGGGTCACCCATCCTAAGACTACTCTCAGTCAAGCACGCTTAACTTTTGAGTTCTTTTTGCATGGATGACCAGAAAAGAAAGTGCACTTTGTTAATATGAGTAATACTTACAATCCCTATAAGCACTAGTCATTTAAACTTATCAATGGACCTCTTCAACAAATGTGGGGTGTTACAATCACCCCCACTTGAAAAGCGCAATGTCCTCGTTGCGCCTGGGAGCATAACCGCTAACCCAGAATCCTCCCCCGCTAGGTGGGTGATCACAATGGAGCGTATAACAACTGCCTCCAGGAGCGTATAACAACTGCCTCCATCACCGCACGGTCGCAGGGTTGCTCTGATACCATTTGTAACACCCCGACCCAAACCTTGGGTCGGGAGCGGTCACTCATGATAGCTCTCCAGGCTGTGTACATGGCCCACAGATCAACACGGGTCCTTTCCAGCGCATTTTGTCCTCAATCATGCACATCCCGGGAACCTTCCCAGGAGGTCACCCATCTTAAGACTACTCTCAGTCAAGCACGCTTAACTTTTGAGTTCTTTTTGCATGGATGACCAGAAAAGAAAGTGCACTTTGTTGATATGAGTAGTACTTACAATCCCATTAAGCACTAGTCATTTAAACTTATCAATGGACCTCTTCAACAAATGTGGGGTGTTACATTTATTATCAATATTGTACATTTTACCAGGTGCAAGTTGTGCGACCAATGAATTATAGAGACCATCAGGGCCGTCTCTGATATTTTAGGGTTTGTACAAAAATTAAAAGTAGGGCCCTATATAACTTCACAACTATTTTAAGCTGATTTTACGGCAATTTTTCGTAAAACACAAATTTTGCCCAATTTATGTTTGGATTCATTAAAATTATATTAGTGTAAATCTGCCTTAGACAAGACTAACACATACCGTAAAACTTTACGTTGAAATACGTGAACTTTAGTTGATGTCAAAGATTTTAAAAAAAAAATTACTATGGCAGTATTGAAAGAATAGTGTTAAATAGATTCCCCAACTACTTGTCCCCCACATTTGCTCTATGTGAATGGGCTTTACCCGTCTTAAACTTAAGACGGATCGACCCGTCTTAAATGAGACTTATTGTATTTAAAGAATAGTGTTTTGTAGAAGTTGGTGACTATTGTCTTAAGAAAATCCTCCTTTATTAATTTATATATATATATGGATGACTTATATTGAAGATTGATTACAAATTGTCAGCCCGCTTACAGGCCTAACAGCTAGCTAGGGGTGTTTACCGGTTCAAAATCGGACCGAATTGGACTGGATAAACCCACGAGCCGGATAACCCCTTATCCCAAGACCGGAGACCGGACCGGTTAAGAGGGGACCTTGACCGAACCTGACCAGAACCCTTAAGGTATGGTTTTTTCCAGGTTTGGACCGGACCGATTCTACTTTGAAAGGGAAAATTGATTTTTTTTAAGTGTGGACCGAACCAAAAACCGGTCACTATATTTTTTGGGACTCGTAGACTGGACCGAGATGTATCCGATCTGGACCCGACTTGTCCAGGTCGCTCCAATTTGCCGGTGCTGGCCACTTTTTGAACACCCCTACTAACAACAACAATAGGCAGACAATAATAATGTTACTACATATTTTACTAATGAAATTCAAATTGTGAGATAGTGAATAGTTAGATACTGATATACTCTTTAGTCGCTTTCATCTAAACCAAAGGTAACAATTACCTTATTCCGCTCATCCAAACCAGACTATCCTTTTTTTTTTTGGTAAAAAACATTACTAACCCTCATACAACTTCATTCTTTACCTATAATGCCATCATGTTTGTGGCCCTCTTTTAATTAAATTACAAGTGGAACTATCATATTTCCAATACTAACCTTGGTTTGAATGGGAGGAAGTAATGAACTCGTAAATGAATGACATTAACAAATACGGTTGTGACGTTATCCCATCCCTCACAACAATAGGAAATCAAAAAGTTACCATCAAAGGTCATTATAAAAAAAAAATGTTATCATCACAGGAAAGTGTAAAGAAATACCATCCTTTCTTGCTCCCCAATTCAAGCCCCTCTTCACCAATAACACAAATTGAACTATGCTACTAGTTCATTGTTAATTATCCTAATACATGCTTATATAAATGACATTTATTGTTAAACCTCCTCCAAATCTATCAATTTAGACCTAAAAATTCCTAATTAAAACCCTAACCAAATCAAAAATGGAGATCACTATCCTAGGAGCATTACTATACATAACAATCTTCTTAATCTCATACTTAATTACTCAACTAATCCTACACAAGTTTCAAAACTTACCACCTTCACCTTTCCCTACAATCCCAATCCTAGGTCACCTCCATCTCCTCAAAAACCCCGACACCATCCACCGAACCCTATTAGACCTCTCCGACAAACTCGGACCGGTTATTCACCTCCAATTCGGTTCACGCCGAACCGTCGTGGTCTCCTCGGCCCAAGCCGCCGAGGACTGCCTCCACACAAACGACATCGTTTTCGCCAACCGACCCGTCCTCCTCGGGTCCAAGATCATGGGGTATGATTGCACCAACATGTTGTGGGCCCCTTACGGCCCACTATGGCGGGCCCACCGTAAGATTGCGTCAACAGAAATCCTCTCACCTCTTCAAGTCAACGCGCTGTCTGACATACGCGCTGACGAGGTCAACCTGTTACTCCGACGTATCCACGTGGCGGGACCGAATAAAATATTCGAAATCAAGAATGATTTAGTAGGGTTAGCTAATAATGTGATGATGAGGATGATTGCTGGAAAAACAATCTTTAATGGAAATGATGAAGATGTACAGAGGTTTAATAAGATTTTTACGTTACATGTTGACCCATTTGTTGCCGTTGACTTTTTTCCGTTTTTAAAATATCTGGGGTTGAAAAAGACGGCTGAGAAAAGGTTTGAGAAGAAATTCGTAGGAATGGATGGGTTTTTCCAAGAATTAGTGGATGTTGAACAAAAAAACAAGGAAATGGAGGAATTAGAAGGATGTGTTGATAAATGTGGTACATATAATAAGAAGAATTTGATAAGGGTTTTGCTTGATCTTAGGAAAAAAGATCCTGGGTATGCTACTGATGACATTATTAAGGGCCTCTTCCAGGTAATCTTTCAATCCCCATTATTTGTTTACCATTTTTATTTTAGGTGTCTCATTAATTTGTTTATCTTTCTATATTACGAAGGTTTTTTATGAGCAATTTGATTTCTTAATGAGACTATTGTGATAATGTTGTTTCAAACATGAACACTTGCTAGTAGACCTGGCAAATGGGTCAAACAGGTCGGGTTCGGGTCGGGTCATTTCGGGTTTGGGTCATTTTGTGTCAGGTGATGTCAAATTCATATCCGATTTATTTAGGCCATTTTCGGGTCAAACTGATCAAGTTAGTTTTCGAGTTAAACCCAGCGGCGAGCCAAACTCGCAGGGGCTAGCTAGAGCTGATCAAATGGCCCAGGCCCGCTAGCCCGACCCGGCCCAGCCCAATTTTTCATCGGGCTTGGGCCTTGAATTTTGGCCCGAAAAGCCCACGGCCCGAAGCCCATGGCCCGAATCAAATAATTGGGCCGGGTTTGGGCCGACCTCAAGGCCCGAATTTTGGCCCGGCCCGACCCGAACATATGCAAAATTTAATAGATTTAATAAACCAACTGGCATCTACGGAGGAGTAGTAATCTATTTACCTGCATTATTATGACAAGCCTAAAATTTGAGCCTAAAGAACAAATATCAATTCACATTAGAACTGCACAACACCGTAATGAAATACTAAAGGTCGGAAGTACATTAGGAGTTTTGTACTGCTGAAAATTGTGCATTTAATTAATCATAGGTCTCTCCCTTTTGTCTTCTTCTCATCTCTAACTTTAAATAAATAATTTCTTGAGATGAGGGAAAAAATGTTATTTGCTTAAATTAGTAATATCTAAATAGTATTATACATGCACATTTCACTAGTTTTTCACGTTACGTTACGTTCATTTGTTGAAAACTTGTTGTAACAAAACTACGTACATGCACATTTCACTAATGCGTTTGTTAAGCTACGTTCATACTGCTTACATCGACAATATTCATCAAATCACATAATTTAGTATTAAATTTTTTTTATGACAGAATATCTAGTTATATAATGAGATTTCTAAAGTCATTTAAAGAGTGAATATTATTGGCCCGAATCGGCCCGAATTGGCCAGAAGCCCGCTTTAAGCCCGCATGGGCCGGGCTTGGGCCAATAAAAATGGCCCACACATATGGCCCGACCCGACCCGACCCGCACTCTTGGGCCTAATTTTATGTGACGGCCCGGCCCAAACCCGACCCGACCCGGCCCATGATCACCTCTAGGGCTAGCTTGGACCAAGCCGAGCTTGAGCTGCATATGAGCCGTCTCGTCTCATTATCACCTTAATCACAAGAAATTAGATCATTTAGGATCATTTCAAATCGGGTTGTCTGTGGGTCGGTGGTTTCGTGTCGGGTTATTTTGGGTCAGGTCTCTTTCGGGTCAGTCAAGGTTCGAGTCGGGTCTGGGTCGGGTCGGGTCGGGTCAATTTGGGTTTCGGGTCATGCAATCCCGCGTCGCTTTCGGGTCTCGGGTCAGCCTTATCGAGTCGAGTTATTCGGGTCGGGTCAATTTTGCCATGTCTACTTGCTGGTATATATACACGTATAATGATAAATGTAAAATCAACAGATTCTATTACTAGCGGGAACGGAAACATCAGCTAGCACAATGGAGTGGGCATTAGCACTTCTTGTGAATAACCCCAGGGTTCTTCAAAGGGCAAAACAGGAGATTGACAACCATGTTGGTAAGAATCGACTTGTAGGAGAATCAGACCTTCTACATCTTGCTTATCTACATTGTATAATAAATGAGACACTACGGATGTACCCACCCGTACCCTTACTTGTGCCTCATGAGTCCTCGTCGGATTGTGTGGTGGGTGGCTATCACATTCCAAAAGGCACAATGCTAAACGTGAACGTTTGGTCCATACAAAATGACCCTAAGATTTGGGACGAGCCCACAAAGTTTAAGCCTGAGAGATTTGAGGGAGTGAAAGGTGATAGAATTGGGTATCAATTCATGCCGTTTGGCTCAGGTAGGCGAGCTTGCCCGGGTGAAAACTTAGCCATGCGGGTTGTTGGGTTGACATTGGGAACCATAATACAATGCTTTCAGTTGGAAAGTGTTGCAGAAATTGACATGGAAGAAAAGGTTTTACTCAGCATGTGGAAGGCCAAACCATTGGAAGTCAAGTTTCGTTGTTACAAAGATATGGCTGACTTGCTCTCTCATATTTGTAAATAATAAATAAGTAACTCTTGCTTAAGACAGATGCTATCCATTTTTAATTTATGACGGGTTAAATATCATCATATGGTACTAATAAAGACAAAACTGTTGGTATTTTCTAAGAAACAAGTGGGGGTGATTTGAAACGTATTTGACCCGTCTTAAACTTAAGACGGTTAATACACGTGTAAAATGAGGGTAAAATGAGAATTTGCCATAATAAATAAAGGAGTGCATGTTGTATGTGTGTATATGTATGTTATTATTAGCTAGCGATAATAAATAAATAAAGGAGAATTTGCGATAATAAATCAAGGAGTGTTGCATGTTTTCTACGAACTTTTCCTTCCAATTTCCGACTGTATAATATCACGTTTATGTATGTACTCCTCCATCTAGGGTAAACAGTGGGTCGTGCCGGGTGTCATGGTATGGTAGTTTTGTTGAACTGTGGTACGCACCCTTGCCCTACTTTTACGCAAGAATAATGCAATCAACAAAGGGACTCGTGCTGGTGAGGGATGGCTCAGTAGCACGCAACTCAGCTCTCGGGGTGTGTGTCGGGACTCCTAGTCACGATTATCAACGTCCGGCACACGAAAGCAATAAATAAGCAATACGATTAGAAGACAACAGAAAAGGAATATCAAGCTTAAAGATAATGAGAAATGGTTTTCATTGACTAGCATCTATCATAAAGGCTTATTTTTATAGTTTCATTCTCATAGCAGTAAACATTATATTTGCAGAATAGCGATACGTTTTTTAAAAGCCTAAAAACGTATCTTAATCATAAAATTAAGCTCCAAGATTCGACAAGCAGGAAGTAATCTTGGAGTACTACTTAAATATAAAAACATAAATGAAAATACTAAAGGCATGAAAAAAATCTAAGAGGTCGAAATAAGCAGACAGAGCGCGCAAATATTGAGGATTTAGCGGATGCTTACACCGGGTCAGCCTTAATTTTTCGCCTAGTCCAGGCACGGTTAATCGGATTAGCGGGTCATTTCGTGCCGGCCTAACCACCTCTACCAACTGCCGTAGCCCGTCCTTTGGCCCGGACAAATCGGGCTCGGGTTGTGCAGTGCCTAATTCGGATTGGCCCACGATTTTTTTGTTTTTTTTTTAAAACTTGTTTTTAATAAATTGATTTTGAATAAAGAATAATAGATATTAATAACAATGTAAATATATATTTTATTAGTTACATAATTAATAAAGTATATTCAATTAAATATTAATGTACTTAATTATAAATTTGGATGAGACAATCGTTAAAATAAGTATCTCAATCTTTTATTAAAACAACGACAAATAAAACGATTATTAGTCTTTAAAAAAAATATAATGTTACGTAGAAATAAATGTTACATAGAAATGTTACAAGAATATCAAATATTATATGCAACTATGCAATTGACCCGTTGGTTGTTTGGTCGGAATCATATTCACTTTCAAGGTCGACTTCGTTTTGCCTTTATTTCTCGGCATCCGTCCAATCCTTATAGGACACTAAAATTTTAAGTGTATCGGATCTTAGACAACTTCGTTTCTCATCCAATACTCTATTTTCCCCCACTAAAACAACTTTCGGAGGATACAAAAGACACTTGAATACTTAAGAAGTCCCTTGTTTCATTGATTTCGCCACCATCGCAAAAGATCAAGGTTGTTGTAACACCCGCACTTAGGCCTTGTTCTTTTGGGCTGAATAGGAGCTGAACTGAACTGAATTGAACTTATAGGAGCTGAACTAAACTTATAGGAGCTGAACTGAACTTATTGGAGCTGAACTGAACTGAACTGAACTGAACTGAACTTATAGGAGCTGAACTGAACTTATAGGAGCTGAACTGAATTGAACTTATAGGAGCTGAACTGAACTGAACTTATAAGAGCTGAACTGAACTTATAGGAGCTGAACTGAACTGAACTAAACTTATAGGATCTGAACTTTTCTGAACTTAATTTTACTTAATTGAATAGAATTTACAGAATCTAAAATTTACTAAACTGAACTTTATTACATAAGGTAAGATAATAATATAATTCCAATTTATATACAGTGGTTTGTTCAAATAGATTACTACGTTGACATCATCTTTATCTGTATCTTTATCTTGTGGAAAGGACTGTCATAAAAAAAAAGGTATACTCTAAAACATAAGGTAAGATAATAACATAATTCCGATTTATGTACATTGGTTTGTTCAAATAGATTACTACGTTTACATTACGAAAAAAAAAATCACATATTACATCGTTTTCTAACCATCTATTTCCATATCATCATCTTCCTCATCACTTTCTTCTTTATCTTCACTATCACTCGTAACAACGAATCTATTGCCTCGCCAAATGTTTTTTACTATCTTGTTTCGTACCTTTAACATGGTTTTTTTTTCCGCTTATCATCAAACATATCCAAATCTACTGTTCCTTGAATATTCACGTCATGTTGTATAATAGGTATTCCAAGAGTATGCATCCTTATAAAACTATGGAGTGTGAATGTATAAAACAATAATAGACATTTGATACTTTTGTGACATTCGGGGCATATTTTTTAACACTTACCTTTTTTTCAATTGACCAAATGTCATTCCACTAATTAATGTCAAATGTTTTTATATCGGTTTTCATAAATAATATATTCCGTATAACTTTTCTGAACTTAATTTGTAAGAATTGAATTTTTCTGAACTGAACTTATAAGAGCTGAACTGAACTGAACGGAACTTATAGGAGCTGAACTGAACTGAACTTATAGGAGCTGAACTGAACTTATAGGAGCTGAACTGAACTGAACTGAACTTATAGGAGCTGAACTGAACTTATAGGAGCTGAACTGAACTTAAAGGGGCTGAGTTTAAGTCCAAAAGAACAGGGCCTTAACCAAGAGCCTTTAGCAAGACAATTCCAATTACATAAGGCTGTTACCATCTCAGTTTCCTGACGCAATAATATCAAAGGTAACAATAAAAGGTACTTTAAATTAAAATTACATAATTGTCCGGAGCTGTCACAAACCTTGACTTTAAAACTCTTACATCTTTAAATTTAATAAATGAAAGTACCGAATGATTAAATAAGTGAAAGTATAATAAATAAATGATAGTCCTAATAATCACAGAGTTGAAATATAATTTGACACAAGAAATATAATCACTAAATAGTCCAACTCCTCTACCTCGTCTCGTCCCGCATCCCACAACATCATCCAAAGCTAACAACCATTACCTGCTTGACTCACTGCTCCCCAATTGTCGGAAATATGAATTGGTTCATCACAGAGTTAAAATATAAATTGACACAAGAAAGCACACACGTCAACCAAAGGTTGAATAGGAAATATCACACACCACATCATAACACAACAACCAACACAAGATGCAAGATCATACCCAACGCCTAAAACCTCCTCGACTCGCAAGTTGGCATCATGACCATCCCTCTTAGCGCCTAACTTCCTCCTCGATCCACAGATCGAGATCGGTATTTATAACAACTATGCAAATACAATATGATTTCCCCCTTGGCACCTAACTTCCTCCTCGATCCGCAAATCGGTATTTCATATCAAATATCCAATATCAACATCAACATTCCAATATTATTCATATCAATCTGATCACCATATGTGCAGTGTAAACTCACAGGGAATGCAATAATGCAATCCTGAGTTCTGACTGTCCTTAAAATTAGTAAATGATTGAATCAATTTCTGAAACTTTGCAAGGATGATCTTAAGAGTGATAGGATAGACTGTTTATAGTTTCAAGAATTATAAAATTGATTTGTTATTTTTTCTGAAAATGAATACTCAAACTAACAGTATTTGGGGTTGTTTGAGACAGACTGAAACAAACATGAAATGGATAAGGATATAACTATGTTATTGACTCCCACAGCTTAACACAGGAAGACAACTAAATAGTTTAATAATTTTAAACCTCAAACCCACAGATAATCACAGGATATGAGATTTAGACTCAACAACACAACTAATACAGCTCACAGACAATGCACAGAACTGAACTAGAGATGCTAACAGGTTCTAATCTATTAACCACAGCTAAAGCACAGGTTAATAACTAGGCCTCGTTCAAACTACAGACAATGCACAAGTTTGATAGGTTGAGAATTGATTCCCAAAGGTTTTTGTTTTTATTCAAGCTTAATCTGCTAAACATTATATAAGGGCCTGTTTATATATGCATTACAAACAAATGTGGACCTTAGGATGCAAATATCATCCAAGGGCCATCATAGACTCTTAACAACTTACTTAACTACTTACAAAAGTCCTCTAATAAGGACGAGCTCAACAGCTAACAAGTACAGACACAAAAGAGAAAAACAGACCGACTTTAAAAAGTAGAAAAGTAGCTTTGGAGTTTTCCTGAAATGGAAAATCTTCAGTTTGTCTCCATCTCCTGTTGTCTGGCTTCTTTTCTTCTTCTTGGGACTCATCAAGGTCTTATCTTTGATTATATGGACCTTCCTCAACTGGCTAACACTTATCTAAACAAAAGAAGAGCCTCAACTGGATTTAAATTGAAAAATTCACCCTGTTGGACTCTTTCTGGACTTGAACTTGAATGGCATTTTTTCATGGACTTGTGCTGAACCTTTGGAAAACTTATCCTGGACAATTTTGTAGTTCATAGGGTGGCCGTGACAGTGGGCCATGGTGGGGCTGGTGGCTTGACCTGGTGTACCTCTTGGCAGGTTGAATGGTGATTGGTGCAGACTGAGCATCATTCTGATGGACTGTGTTTTGGACACTGACATGAGATAAGGCTTGGTCAGTGGCCTGGCTAGCTAGGCTTGGCTTGGCCTTGGCTTGTGTTGGCCTGACTGTGGCTAGGCTTGGCTTGCTCATGGCTTGTCATGGCTTGGCTTGTGGGTCTTGTGGGTCGAGCTACGGCTTGTCTGTCTTGCCTTGGCTGGATCATGGTCTGGCCATGACGACCCTCTGGGTTAGCTCCTACTGCAATATGTAACAATGTCAATCATGTCATTCTTATCACAATTCACATACAACAACTATTGCATCAATATCTCAATTCAAATCACACAATTTAACACAACGCGACATTATATAAGTTGAGTAGGATATTCCCTACCAACTATCAATGGATGTTCCGTTTCACACGAGCGATTAATAATATTTCACTATGAATTCTCCGTCTACTCAACACATATAACATTTATTCAATAACTAGGGCATACAAAATCAATTCCTTAAACAAATACACTAATTCCCCTGATTCCTAAGTGTAGGGTTTACTAATAAAGGAATTAAAACTAGTCTAGACACACACTATGTAATTAAAGATAAATACTACGATTTAAAGACTAAAGTAAAACCACTTACAACAACAAAGATGAAGGAGTTTAGAATTTGCTAAAGAAAGTCTCCAAAAGATGAACAAGGTGTTCCTTCTCCTTCTCTTCTCTCTAGCTCTCTTAAGGGTTTTGTAAACTAAATAAAAGTGTTTTAAGATGGGTGGTAAAAGGTATTTATAATTTTAGGTAAAATCAATAAAATAAAACAAAGTTTATTAGAAATTAGGAAACTCAATCCTACGCAACCCCCATCCCCGCGTCGACTAAGTCGATCGATTAACACACGGTGTCGATCCGCCAAGCCCCAAAAGGTCGATCGACACCCGTCGTTCACCCTAGCTAACCACCAAAACTTTCCATAGTCGATCGACAACTCGTCTTTGTCGATAGACACCCAGCACCTGTCGATCAACCACTAGCCACCGTCGATCCACCCTTCGCCCAATAAGTCGATTGACCAGAGTCGATCGCCACAACCACTCCCATATCCGTCCTACTACTCCTGTGTCGATCGACCCCTATGTTATGTCGATCAACACCGATCCATTTGATTAGACAGTAGCTACTGTCAAGTACTCAAGTTCAATTGTAAAAAAAATTCACGCTTTCTCAACTAAACCCGCTGGTAGATCTGACCCGGTGGATATTGGTTGGGTCCATTTATTTTAAACCCTTTAGGGTCTGGGTCGGGTAAGGGTCCAAGGTAGGTGACACGGGTCCAGGTTCGAATCTTACTCGACCCGACCCAAACCCGACCCGTTGCCATCCTTACCTCCACAAGGACGGGAACAAACACGAGTGAAGTTACCAAAAATATACTCATAATGGTTATATACAGTAAAAAAAGCACTGCTAACATCTTCTTTATATACATTTTCGTTAAACGGTAAACCAAATAGAAATTTATAAAACTAACTAGTTGTATCGTTTCCTCAAATTTCCACCTCAGGTCTAAAGTCCTAGAAAAAACAAAAACATAAGAAAAGTCGGACCAATGCTTGCACCACTTGCTCTTTATTAGTGGAAGAAACGAGCTAAACATAGGGGTTTTACGATAATCTTTAAATCATATTACCAATAAAATAAGGACAGGTAGGTTTATATACATGCGAGAAAGAGAGAGTTGCATTGTTAAAGTCACCTAATAAATCAATATACATTGTTATTTTTTGGCAATCATCTTCAAATAACATGTTATCGGGCAAGACACAGTTTCAGAAAACAGTAAGAGGTCTTTATATAACGCATTATTTACTCCAACTAAATTATTTACTCCAATTACCTCATTTGACTATGATTAATAATAGAACGGTAAATAAATTACGATTTGAATAGGGACAAAAAAATTGACGATTAAGAACGAAAAAGCTTTAAACGGCCATAACTTTGCGCTTGGGTATTTGTTTTCGACGTTTTTCGCTTATCTCCACGAGGCGAATGCAAAGGGAAAAGAGCACACGTGTGAACCACGCGATCTGGCCAAGGCCGAGCCGTATTGTTTACACTACTTGGCATGAGCCAGTTCATGTTAACCACACAAAACTTAATTTGTATGCTACAATAATAATTTTTATTATTACTATTATGTTTATTTTTTATTATGTGATGTAAAAAAAATTAAAATCATGTTGACGGTTAAAGTACTAAGATTAATAATTTTTATTACTCCCTCCTATTCAATGTATTCTTCCCCTTTCATTTGGCCTCTTAGATTAAGGAAATGAATTTTGACCACACAAAACACATTATCCCACACACAAATGAATTTAGACCACACAAAACACACTACCCCACATCCAAAAAAGGAAATAGGGAAGAAAACACGAATAACCCAAAAAGGAAATAGTGAAGAATACCATGAATAAGAGGGAGTATTATTTTTAAACATTTAATATAGATATTAATATTAAAATGATATAGATACTTACATATAGACCTGGCAAAAGCAACCCGACCCGAAAAGGCTGCCCCGAGACCCGAAACTAACCCGAGTTGCAAAACCCGAATATAACACGAAACCCGAATTAACCCGACCGGACCCAAATTTGGCCTGATGTGCGTCGACCCGAAACTGACCCTACGACCCAAAATGAACCGATCCAAAACCACTAACCCGAAAATGACTCGAAAAAATATAATTCTAATTGAACAAAAAAAAAGACTTGAAATGACTGAATAAACCTTTTTTTTTCTTAATTATTGACCCAAAAATGACCTCGACCCGAAATAACCCGACCCGTTCACCCAAAACCAACCCGATCAACTTACCCGAAAATCACTCGAAACCCGAAACAACCCGACCTGACCCGAACTAACTCGATAATATGATAGACCCGAACTGGCCCAGGCCAATTTGACCTGACCCGAACCGATCCGATTGACCCGTTTGCCAAATCTACTTACATATATTATATTAATATTAATATACATATAGTTGACCCATCAGTTGAACACGTCACGTCGAGCTTCATCCCAAACTAATGAGTTATTTCAAATACTGGTTAATAAGATCGCGAGTCAAGATTTACTGATCTTCATCATTATACAAAAAGGGTCTTACTAAATAACGTCGACACATTACTAAATAACGTCGACAATTAACATTGAACTTCCTAACTTTATTACCCCTCATAACCTTCCCCTTTATACTCTCTCTAATCTCTTTCTTAATTTGAAATTTTTAAAAAACGTTTTTTATTAAAAAAAAAAAAGTTAGGCGATTTTGAACATGACAACAATGTAATCAAAGAAATTGTAAATCAATTGTTAAGTTATTTATTTTTGCAATTTTCGATTAAGACAGTTTTCATTATGTCGACCGGTGACGTAACCACGATAAAGCTAATAACGATGTCGAAAAGTGATACTTACTTTTTTAAAAAAAATCATTTAAAAGACGAAAACGAAAAAAAAAATGGACGTGATTAGTGCACGTCCGGGCCTAGAGTCCGGACGTGTACTATTCACGTCAGGTTTTTTTTTATGTTTTTTATGTTCCGTTTAATGACACTAAAAAAGTAAGTATCGTTTTTCGATGTCGCTATAAGCTTCATTGTGGTTGTGTCACCGGTTGACATGATGAAAAACCGTCTTAGTCGGAAATCGCAAAACTAAATAGTTTGACAATTGATTTACGATTTAACAATAATTTTTAGTTATTTTAGAATTTTCTTGAAATGTTGGAGATAATATTGTGAGGGGCAAATTAGAAAGTTCCTTAAATTTGTCGACGTTATTTAGTAATTTAACGACGTCGAATAGCAGCTTGGAAAAAATGGGCTGAGTCAATTTGACAGGTCCGATCTTTAAAAGCTTATTTGTACATGCTCGAAATGACTATAGCTAATTAGTCATATATGAGTGCGTAATATGATTAAGGATCTCTTTAAAATACTCTGTATATCTTCAATGCACATAAGCCACACCAGTTTTAAATCTAGATCACCAATAGTATTATCACTAGTAGTAGTTGGCTAGACTTGTCATGAGTCTCCAAATTAGTAATTTTATCCACTACTAACTCTAACTATAGCAAGGGTAAGTAGGGGTCGATCCCACAAGGAAGGTCTATGTTTAACGTGTGTTATGTAAATAGTTCCAAGGTAACCAAATTGGGGGTTATTTGTGGTTTGATTCTAATCTAGCAAAGTAATATTAAAATATTGGATTAAATCAAATTATAAAAAGATCTTGGGTCTTACAATCTCCACAAATGAGTTAGGTTGGATCATTGACTCTTTTAGATTCTAATCACTCTTAAATACTTTATTGTGAAAACATAAGTTTCTACTTCTCCTTACTTTTTAGTCATTTACTGCGAAAAGCGCACATAAACAACCTTTATGGCGATGTCAATCTAGTCCAAGCGTACCTAAATTCAATCATACCATAGGTTATAAGTAGAGAAGCCAACAAAGATGAACAAATGCATACACAAATGGTTCTACACTTTAAAACATATGATAAATATTCTCCTACAATCCAACAACGATGAAAAGCATAGAAATTGATGAATTATAGTTGCTACTAATGTCTAGGCAAGTAAACAAAAGATTCAAATTCATAAACTGGCAATAGATTAGAGATAAGACAAACTAGGTGATCAAACTAGCAAGAACTATCAATAATCTTAAGAATGAATTGAGAATATAAATCAATATTCAAGAGATAATAACAAAGAATAAAGGAGTCTTACAAAACACTAGTTCATTTGCTTCAATTGTTTGACCCAAGATGAGGAAGTTAGCCTTCAATACAAAAAGTAAACAAACTATAAACTAGAACTTGTTTTGATATTTCTAATGATTTAAAGGTGGATGAAGTGTGTGTAATTTGATCAATACCATCTTCTTATATAGGTCTTCAAAGAGCATCTTCATAAAGCCTCATAAAATGTGAGCATAATTGCCGAATTAAAGAAGAATTAGAAGAGTTGTCGGAATCCAATGCTGAGCCGCGCCCTGCGGGTTTTTGCCGCGCCACGCGGCTAGTGAAACAGCCATATTTGCCGCGCCTAGCGGCTTTCTTGTGTGACGCTTCCTCTTCTTCACTTGCTTCCGCGCTTTGACCTTGATCTTTAGGCTTTGACTTGTCTTTAATCCACAATCTTTTAACTCTTATTAACACATTATTTGGCATGAATTTAGTCCAAGACATAAGTATAAAAATTTCCAAGTCACTTCCCAAACTCAGAATGCGATTCTCGAACATGACACCTATACATTAAACCGAAATTACGTAGAAACACATCCAAACAATGCAACTACTACAAAAATGCATCAATGATCTAAAATAACTTTAAATAGCATATATCAAGGCTAAAGTAGCTAAGAATTGGGTTGGTAAAGACGGTTAAAACCGTCACATCAAATTCCCCCACACTTAGATCTTACTCACCCTCGAGTAAGCTCAACTAGACTAAGAACATACTCACTTTCAGTTACAAGTTAATCAATTCTAATAGAGAAATGCAAGTTCAAATGAAAGGTTTAGGAAACCGTAACAAATGCATAGGACACTCAAGCCGATTCTAAGACGCATCAAGTTCAACAAAGAGTGCCTTGTCAAGCCTAATGGGTTAGTAAACACTAATACCCGCCACAACCATCACACAGACTTCGATCAATCAACATGGAGGAAATTTATTTTGGTAGATTTGTTCTTCTGAGCACAATATACTTCACTTTGGGTATTTATAATATTTGATTTCGCTTGGCAACGTTAGGAAATCCATTGATTTGGTAGATGTGTCACTCCGCTCTAAATCCACTAAAATCACCATTTGTTCAACCTCGAGACTCGGTCCTTTGGACCCAAACTCTTGGTGAAATCAATGAATTGAGCTCCATACTCGTCATCCTTTAGCTTACCACGGGACTCGGTCCTTAGCAAACGTGAAAACAAGCATGGGATGCCAACATGTAAATATATGAATTTCAACTTCATAGACATTTTTCTTATTTAATTGAACACAACTTTTTTAACCATAGAGCAAAAATAACATGGTTCTTGGAAATATAGCGTCTCATACCCGCTTCGCAACATGAGAACAATCCACTTTATTTGTGATATTTTTTTTCATTTAGTAGTAGTATAATATCTGAGTTTTCTACTCACATTTTGAGTTTTGTTGTAAATGTAACACCCGCAAATGTACCCTATTTGTAATTTAAAAATATTATACGGATACTTTTCAGCGAAATTTTAGATTTAGTCTAGAACTTAGTTTCCGTGTCTAATTTAGCAAATCCGAGTTCGTATTCGGACTTTAATCGGAATTCCGTGTGAGTTACGCCTTAAGGCGAATTTTGGGCTTTTTCCCCACATTTCTCCACTCACCTTATATACTCATTTTCCACTCATCTTCTTCACTCATCTCTTCTTCCTCATACAAATCACCAAAACCCTAACTCCATTTTTAATCAAACTCAAACTCCTCTTAACTCATCCTTTACTCACTCAAATCCTCTACTTTTAGTCTTAATCTTTCGCTCTCATCGTCCTCTACCTTATGTGGTAATAAAATTACCGTCTTTCTCATTTTCAATTTTTTCGTCTTTCTCAAAGGTGAATTATATTCATCTTTTGTCGTCTTTGTATAGGTGGAGACCTTCAAGACCCCGATAAGGATTACTATCTAGTGGAGGAAGGCTTAGAAATCGATTGAAGACGCGTAAAGGTAACGATGAAGGGTTACTCGATATCATTACGTGTTTTCTATGTTAGTAATCGTATTTAGAATAGAATTAGTAATCATAGGAATTGTGTTGTTGATGATAGTTGTTGTTAGTTGATACTTGTTAATGAGTATGGATGAATGATGATGATAGTTGATTTTAATTGTGATGGTTGTTAATGAAATTGAGTGATTGTGGTGAAGCATAGTGAATCACGGGTTAGGTTGGTCCCAGCCGGCCGACCGGCTGCCGGTCAGCTGACCGGCTGGGGCTGCGGCTGTATATTTTGGATGATTTTGGTATTATGTTGGTCCCAGCTGGGTAGCCGGCTGCCGGTCCCCCTGACCGGCTGGGACTCCCCTGTATTTTCACTCGTCTTCAATATATGTTGAGGTGCCAGCCGGGTAGCCGGAGGCCGGTCCTATGGACCGGCTGGCACCCCTTTGAAACCTTCTCTTCATTTCTTTCTTATACATCCACTTATAATATTTTGTATGGTTCGTTTATCGTATAAATTTACGTAATGACTTTAAATATTCATGTTTAGAATATATGATATTCCATTCGCTCGTATCGCATGTTTTGTGACGGTTTTTCATATATCCCACTTTGAGTCGGTTTTTCACATGTTACGGTTTGAGCACTAATTGTTAAGTGCTTTGTACTCTCATTCCCCGGCTACCTCTTCGTTCGTAAGGCTGGAATGTCGGAACGAGGAGTGTATCCTTATTGCTTAATTGCATGTGTTAGTGGCCATATGACGACGTTGTTGGGAGGCGTACGCTTTGCGTTGATCAACCCGGCCGTCAAATGTTGTATACTTGCGAGGTGGTGTCATTGCATGTAGCGTACCGCTTGTATGATGTTTGTGCTCTTTTCCGCCTCTTTCGTGAAGGTTGACCGAATTTGGGGTACTCGGCTTCTATGTATGACCGAGTCTTGGATGCGAAATGTCATCGCTTGTCGAATCGGAAAATGTCATTTCGAGAGTCTGGCCAGGTTTAGACTAGGACCGGATATTTATATCGTCGTCCTACCACGAGGAAATTAGTCTACATATACGAAATGTATTGAGTCGTGTATGCGTTCAGGGAAATGCGTATCCCGTGGATGCGATTTTAATCATACAGTTTGTACACGGTGCTAGTGCGTGTCATTTACCGTGAGAGATGTTGTCAACGTATTCGTACGTTTGGATGGATGATTATTTGATTGATTATTTGTGATCGTTGGATGACTTGGCATGGTTTGTTTGTCGAGTCTCAATCTTATCAAACTTATGCCGCTAACGGTGAGATGCAAGCCCTAGTGAGTGTATGGTTGCCTAAGAGTGTTTTCCCCGAGTCTATCTATAATATGATGGTTACGGTTTTGTACTCCATGTACCGATATCTTTATAAAATGAATTGCCTATTTATTCTTCTCATGTTTCACATGTATATTTATATATGCATGCTTCTAGTTCCGTATTTCCGTTTAAATATGTTATTTGTGATATGGCTGAGAGAATCCGGAGTTACTCCCCACTGACTGTGGCATTCATGTTTTTCATGGATGAACAGGTTGCTTGCTTGGATGGATTTTGCTTGTTGTATTTTGGGTTCGGGTGTGAGCTAGCGGCCGTTGGCCTTGACGATTCACCCCTAGACGATATTTAGCTAGTTGCTAATAACTTTGATATTTGATAACATTTTGAGAGACTTCGTCTCTTTGTAGTATATTCCATTTTAGTTTGTATCTACTTGACATTCCTCGTATTTTTATCTTGGCATGTAAAAAGTTTTAAAAACACCGTATTTTCAGCTATATATAAATCACATGCTTGTTATGTTTTATTTCCGCATTCGCGAGGGTTGTCACAGTAAAGTTTGTAACTCTTAAGATAAAATTTTCTAACTCGCGTAAATATCAACTCAAAAACTTCACATTTGCTTTATTAAAGTTTTATTTGACAAACTAGCTAAAAAAGGTAGTTAACTGATTTTATGTGAAATTACATAAGAGAAGATGATAATTATACAGTATAATATAATGTGAAATTACATAATAGGACTTATAGGAGATGATAATTATTTACTATTACATATTGAACGGCTAAAAAGGGAATTTAACATAAGATCAGGTACCTGAATGTCAAAATGCTACCCTATGTAACAATTCATATCGGGTAGCTTAATTAGGAAAACGTTACTACCTCTATGCAACTTTTTTTTCCCATTTTATTAAAATAGTTCTCATTAAAACACTTGTAAAAAATAAGATGCATGAAATTTTGTCAAAAAAACCTATTATGGTCAAATAAGCTACCTAAAACGCTTTGCCAAACAAAGCCTATATTTAAGAACCGTCAAAATATGGGATGCGCTTTTTCACATACGGATTTTATTCTTTCACATACTTTTTTTACAACTTTACCCTTGTCACTTTTTCCCCTCTCTCAATTTTTTTTTCATTTCCCTCCATTCTCCTTCCGGCTGCCCACTCTCGAGCATCCAGTGGCCCACCCTCCGGCAACCACCATCCCCTCCTTCGACGACTGACAAACCCTTCTCTCGCGCTTCCTCCGCTCCACCCACCATCTGGGTACCCTAACCTAACATCTCGTCTCCGAAAGTAAATTTTCCGACATAAAAAGTACAAAATTGCAGAAAGCATTGGAATAGTGATGTAACTTTTGTTAGCAAATACTCCGTAGCATATTCAAATGCTAAGCAACTCACTGTACGCACATGGCTTAAGGTTTATGGTTTGTGAATCGTTATCTTCATGATATTCCGAAACACTATTTTTTTTATTTCGAAAATATTATTTCTATTCCAATTTTCTTCTTGATTGCAAAAATTAACTTGCATATAGTTAGTAGAAAAAAAAACGTTGGTTTGTTTCCTATTTGATTAATCGTCTTTCAACCCTAATATATTAATGATTGCTTAACAACAAAATTATTTCGCTAACAGGACAATTATAACTCATACATTATTCTAATTTTTAGAACAATTTGATTCAATTCTAAGGAAAATGATACATATAAGACTTAATTTGACCATGTTTAAGAAAAGGGTAAGATAGGAAAAGTTAATAAAAAAAGTGTATGGAGTAAAATCCGTATGTGAAAAAGTAATTCTGTGATGCGAAAAACTGCAAGAAAAGACACACACTTTCGATATAACAAACACCCTATTCAAATCAAATATGGGACAATAACTCAACCATATCATTGTAACAATGAAATTTAGCATGTAATGGTTTGGCCTTCCACATGCTGAGTGAAACCTTTTCTTCCATGTCAATTTCCCCAACCCTTTCCAAATCAAAACATTGGATTATAGATCCTAATGTCAATCCAACAACCCGCTTGGCTAAGTTCTCACCTGGGCAAGCCCGCCTACCTGATCCAAATGGCATGAACTGATATCCAACCCGGTCGCCTTTCACCCCCTCGAATCTCTCTGGCTTGAATTTCCTGGGCTCATCCCAAATCTTTGGGTCATTTTGTATCGCCCATAAATTCAAGTTTAGCAGGGTGCCCTTCCGAATGTGATAGCCACCCACTAAACAGTCGGACGAGGACTCATGGGGTAAAAGTAAGGGTGCGGCTGGGTACATCCGAAGAGTCTCGTTTATAACGCAATGTAGATAAGGGAGATGTGCAAGGTCCGATTCTCCTAAGAGTCGATTCTTGCCAACATGATCGTCAATCTCTCGTTTTGCACTTCTGAGAACTTGGGGGTTGTTTACAAGAAGTGCTAATGCCCATTCCATGGTGCTCGCTGATGTTTCCGTTCCGGCTAGTAATAAATTCTGTCGATTGAAGACTTAAAACGTTATATTCACCAATTACAACATTATAAAATGTTTGAAATTGTATTATAATAAATGTATTCATTAAGTCCTTAACTTCTGCCATTGAATATTTTCAATCAAAACTATACGATAAGTCCACAAGTGTTCAAATCTATATAATGTTAACACTATCTCCCTCTGTTCCAGTGAATTATTTCGAGTTACTTTATTTTGTGAGGTGGAATAGTGAGACGGACGGAGTACTATTGTTAACATACATTAGAAATTAAGTCGACATTCAAAATGGTCGGATCCAATCTAATACGAAATAAAATGTGGATAGATCCGATACGTCTTGAACGGAAATGGTTAGAAATAGTACCTGAACAAGGCCCTTAATGATATCATCAGTAGCATACCCAGGATCTTTCTTCTTCAAATCAAGCAAAACCCTTATCAAATTCTTACCATTATTATTCCTACTAATTAATTCTTCATCAACACCATCACATCCTTCTAATTCCTCCACTTTCTTCTTTTGTTCATCTACTAATTCCTGTAAAAACGCATCTATTTCCACAAATATCTTCTCAAACCTTTTCTCCGCCGCCCTTTTCATCCCCAGATATTCTAAAAATGGAAAAAAGTCAACGGTGACAAATGACTCACCATGTAACGCATCAATCATCTTATCAAATCTCTTGCCAACTTCATTTTCATTCTCATTATAAATCCTTTTTCCAGCAATCATCCTCATCATTACATTAGTAACTAACCCAACTAAATCACTCTTAATTTCGATTATTTTATTCGGCCCCGCCACGTGGATTCGCCGGAGTAACAGTTTGACCTCGTCGGCGCGTATATGACACAGCGCGTTGACTCGGTGAGGAGAGAGGATCTCCGTGGACGCGATCTTACGGTGGATCCGCCATAGTGGGCCATAAGGGGCCCAGACCATGGTGGTACCACCATACCCTGTGATGTGTGACCCAACGAGGGCAGGTCGGTTGGCGAAAACGATGTCGTTTGTGTGGAGGCAGTCCTCAGCGGCTTGTGCCGATGAGACCACAACGGTTCGGCGTGAACCGAGCTGAAGGTGGAGTACCGGTCCGAGTTTGTTGGAGAGGTTTAATAAGGTTCGGTGGATGGTGTCGCGGTTTTTAAGGAGATGGAGATGGCCTAGGATTGGGATTGTAGGGAATGGTGAGGGTGGTATGTTTTGGAACTTGTGTAGGATGAGTTGGGTAATTAAGTATGAGATTATGAAGATTGTTGTGTATAGTAATGCTCCTAGGATAGTTATAGTGATTTCCATTTTTGTACTTATGAAGAGGTTTTATAAAAAATGTCATTCATATAAGCATGGATGATGCTGATGATGAAGTACTAGTACGTCGCAGTAAGCAATGGATTATTGAAAAGAGTCATTTTTTATTGAGCTTGAAGACAATTAGACAAATAAAGTATGGCATTCATCTTAAATCTCAACTCTGTTTTCATGGCAACTTGTAATTTCTTTTTGTTTTTTATTAAGCCATCTCTTGGGAGTCTGACATCAACCATCATGCGTAATTTTTTTTTTTCATGCATTCATTTAATGAAATAGTCTATGTGCTCATCGTGCTCATCGTGCTCATAGCAAGTTGATGAGCTATTGAGTGTAATGCACGCAGAATAAAACTAAAGTTAATACCGTGAAAATAAAGTAACGCCTGAATAATTAATATCACTAATAATCCCTGAGCTTTGGTGATGAGATTTTCCTGCACCCGCGATTTCGAGGATTGCTTGGAGACAATCAGAGAGGATATCAATGTGAACATAATTATTCGCCAGACTCCAGTGAAAAACCTCCCTAATACCACAGGCCTTCGCCTCCAGCGGTGATTCAACCCAGATTGAGAGGGCATTTTGGTATAGAAGGTCACCATCCTCTTTGAAAGCCACCCAGCCTATACCCGCTTTTAGTGATGCATTTCAAGCCGCATCCACTTTTATCCGTATCGTGCCACACTCATTGCTACCTCCTACAAGTCGACAAGGAAATCCTTGTTTCAGTCTATCTCTAATTTCGCAATTCTCATCCTTGAGGGTTTCAGAGTGGTTGATGATAAAGGTGGTCCCCCTAACCATGCCCTTAAGGTTGATGAAACCAAAGAGCTTTGAAGTTTTAAGCATACATAAGGGTTACACTCTCCTTGAAAGGCCCGCTGATTCCTCAAACTCCAGATGGCCCATAAGGTAGCTAAGAACTGAATGGTTGTAGAGGGGTGGTCTTCCATCTCCGCGAGGTACATTAACTTTCTTATATAAAATTAAAACTACGACTATAAGATAAGGCGGAGCAACAAAGGCGAAGAAGAGTTGTAGAAGAGCCACGAGCGATCGAGCGATGTTTTTCAACACGAATGGCCTCGAAAATGCATTGATACTTACGAACCACCGAGAGACGATAACAAGGGATACTTACGTTCTGCGAAAAGAGAGTAGAAAGACAAGGCGATAAGTAAGACGACTTAGTCTGCTATCAATGGAGATAAAACTCCTACACCTTAGAGATCGATCCCTTTGATTGAAGAACCAACACACAATGGAATCCAACATGCAATGAGTAGCACAAACCCACAAAGACATATTCACTTCCTCACCAAAGCCATTTATTCGTCTAATAACCCATAAGCTTAGTCTAAAACTCCTACTGAAGGAGATTATTAGGGAATAAAACCAAAGCAGAAGATTAAAATGATGAGACATTAATGCTATATAACCACCACCTCTAAACCAACCAATCCCACCGAAACCCACCTCAAATCGTCTAACTCCCTCTCTAAACAAAAGTAAACAAATACGCCCAGACTCACCAACCCAAAAGATATGAGTGATACCCAACAATACGTGAAATAGACAACCAAAATCCCTACGACAACAGAAACAAGAGTTGCCAAAACTCTAAGAGGACCAATTGCGACAGACACTAACAGACCCACATGCATGCAACAAGAGTAGTAAATGAAAGCCCAACAACACCACCATCAGGATGCCAACAAGCGGGGGAAGGGGGAACTTCATGTCGGTTCCAAAACCACAGAAAACCGGATCCATAACAGACCAAAAAGCCATCATTGACCATCACAACAAAGCTAGGAGAGATGGGGGAAGGGGGACGAGGGGAGGGGGAAACTGAAACTCCTAGACCTCTAATTAGACTCCTCTAATTAGTTCATTAAATTACATTAACTTAATGATTTAAGACCTAGTTATCATGCATACAAATATAAAAGCATAAATATAAAGATAAGATGAAATTTCCTTACAATGAGAAATTTTCGGTTAAATAGGGGCACAATAAGAGCACCTTCTTATTGTTCTTGAGAATATTTTTTAGTGGATGATCCTCCATAAAACAACTTTCAAAGTAGAAGGTCTTCTTCTTGTTGCACCCAAGAATCCACCCAAATAATCTTAGCTTATTATTAACTAGATTATAAGTAATAAAAATACTAATAATATTATTGTATTACTACTCTAGTAATACTTAGAGAATATTAGTGTATAGATTAGTTTTAGAGAGATATTGGATGTTTTAGAGAGAGGTAAGCAAAAATAAGCATAAGAATCAAGTGAATGAAATTGAACAACAATGTTCAATATATAGGCTAATATGGTCGGACCCCATGAGCTCCAAGTGGGCTTTATTTTGCTTATTTTTATTCTCATGCAAATAGGTAGTGTGTGAGATTGAATATGATCATGTTCATGTGTCATACATGTCATAGTCATGTGTTGTAGTGTAAATAAAGAAAAGAACAACCATAATTGTTTTTCCATTTACACATTTCGGCCCCCACTAGCAAATGTGATCCATTTTAATTTTTTATATTTGTCCCACAAATACTTATAACCATATGCTTAATTATCTTGAATAATTAAGTGTTAATTTGATCATATAACAATAATATGACTCAAATTAATAAATACTTCCTTCCTTCAACTCCACTCTACCACATTACTTTTTCACGTTTGTCAACGCGTGTTTTACGCGGTAAATATCGTTAGCTACGTATTTTCGAAAATTATAAAAGTTAGATATTTTTAATGTACTCGTAAAGACGAATCAAACAAGATCACGCATGAATATATATTTTACTTATTTATTGAGAGAAAATTGCAATTAAATACCCACACATGAATAGTGTACAAAATCTAATATGGTAGAGTGGAGTTGAAGGGAGGTAGTAATATATACTTAACTTTTAAGTGATATTTTACCATTATATCAATATATAATGGGTCCCACAATGCCCAGTTAATTTATTTACAACTCCTTGTAAATATAATTAACTAATTACCTCTATATCAAAATATATGCATAACCTCAACTTATTTAATGAATTAACGATTAATCACTAAATTAAATCTTATTTAATCGTATTAAAATAAGACGTAAAATTTATTCAGTCAGTTATCGTATAATTGACTAATAAGCATAAGTGGAATGAGTTCCTAACTCAATTTCCAATAAATTACTCTCATAACTAAAAGTACATATCAAATATATGTAATGTGGTAATTAACTGTATCATACACAAATAATTAGTTCTACTATTTAGGTTTAATCCTATAGGTCTGACCGAAAGTGATCAGTTGATCACCGCCGTCATACGACAATAATGTCTAACTCTAGTCAGTTGAGCGTTAACGATTTACGTTAATCAACTGACGTGGAGTATCAAAATATATTAATCATGCCACATATATTCCAAATGAGATTTATTATATAAATGCACTATTGTGGAGGACACTTACTCCAACAATCTTCCACTTGTCTGATTCAAGTTGTGCATGTAGCAACACTATTGCGGAGGACTCCTCGTCCTACAATATCTCACACTTATCTCGACAAGTTGTGTGCTACTGATTCTCTTGTCTCTTTTGTGTCACATCCTCCCACTTATCGTAAGGTGTCTTTCAGGTCGGACTTGCGATTGAAAACTATGAATAAAATCGTTTTCTCGATCTGGGAGAATAACTGTCTGACCGGAAAGTCTACCAAAGATCTCTTCCGAGCGTGGCCACGCATTTCTAGTCACTACTCCTCGAGTGGCCCGAAGATGTTATTACCCAACGTGGGTGGGCAATTCTTGTTGACCCATCTTACACTATATAATGAAGATCACCATGACCTAGAAGATGCCCATCGGCCTCATTTCACGGCACGACCTAGGACAAAAACCAAAGTCAATCGGAAACTACACCGACTCAGGTAAATGGCCGCCAGTCTAAAGAATCGACTCATGTGAATAAAATAGAAATCCCCGTCACGACCAGGCTTCAACAATTTTGATAAGGGACTCTATTATGGTCACTGCCCGACAGAGTGTCTTAACAGTCTGTCTATATAAACAACCAGTCATCTCCATGACCCAATGGTGCTGAACCAACTAACGATCGACTTACAATCTAGTCACTTCGAGACGTCACCTCAAATGAATGACTAGGGACAAAACACTAAGTTCATCATGTTCACTTGAATTGGGTTCAACCTTTCCTTCAACCAATTCGGATAAACAAAGTATTAAAATTTAGTCAAACTAAATAAAGGAGTTTTTAATGAAACTCTAACAATGAAGGCGATTATAAAATATATGGAAAAAGTGATACACTATCAATAATTTCATATCCCATAATCTCCAACAATTCTGGTACACGTTTCAATCCCCATTGAAATGACATGACTATCATGTTCAGCCTGCAAAAGGCATGGCTAATGGATTAGCAATACTTGCATCTTTCCCATCTTTCTGATTGTTGTTTCCCTTTATCTACGTAATCTCATATTACATAGAACTTTCTTAGTACGTGTCTAGGTTTGAATCTAGACTTAGGCCCATAGCCTAAAGGTAGCTCCCACTGTTTTACCAGTCTGATGGGATAGGATATACAACTATAAGAACTACTCCTAGTCCCGCCAATACTGTCGAATCCATGCTACTTTCATGTACATCATCAAATGATGCAATGTACTCCATTTCCGTTGTGAAATCCGCAATGCTTAACTGTCTGGAACACTACTAGCAGATACATGACATTTATATTTGGAAACGTCACTCCTACATGGAACCTTTCTAATAGTCCTATTTGCTTAGAACTTTTCAAATAGATAAATGTTCTATAAAATACAGCCAGTTCGTGATTTCAAATCACCTTGATCAGTTTGGAAACTGAAGTTTGTGTAACCCTTTACACGCAACTCACTGTAAACTCCAAACACATGGAACATATCTTAAGTCTTTTGCAAGTACTTAAGGATATAAATTATGGCTATCAAGTGACTCTCACTTGGATTTGATTGCCGCGAAAAGTCGGATTGAGCATACATCATAGCGTATATAATTGATCCTGCAGCGGAAGCAAAAGGAATCAATTATCATGTGTTCAAGTTCCTTGAACTAGTCAAAGATCTTATCAATATAAGAATTTTGACTTAATGCTAATATCTTTTAGATTTATATCCATAAATCCAGATATCTAAGAGATGTATTCTACTTCTCCAAAATCTTCCATCATCTAAAATGATCAATATGTCTCCACATATAAGACTTATGAAAACCACATTACTCCCACTAAACTTCATGTATCAACATAATTCCTCGAGATGTCGAGAAATATTTTATGACATGATTGACACACTAGTTCCAACTCTTTAGTGCTTACTTAAGACATTCTTTTAAGCTTGCAAATTAACTTGGGATAATTAGGATCTACGAACCCACAGGTGAATATAAAATATATTACCTCTTCTAGAATTGTAATCAAGAAGGTGGTTCTTGAGATCCTATTGACATCATACTATTATGAAATGCTGCAATCGCTAAGTATTTTCGAATGGATGAAAGCATTGCAATTGGTGTAAACTCTTTGCCTACAAATTTATCTTTGAAAACATTTTAATGTTCATCCATGCAGATTTCGATCTTAAAATCAATTTACACTGAAGAGGTCGTACTTCTTCAAGTAAAATTTACCAGGTCACATACATGACCATTGTGCATGAAGTCCATTACAAAAAGTTGTGACTAGAAACAGTCTTTTATAAGTCACAGATTAGTTACTTTCTAAAAGTAATACAAATTCATCACTATCAAAGAGTGATAAAATTCCACCTGAACTCCTAGGTTTGGGATGAAATAACTACTAAGCAAACATTGAGGAAAACCTTTTTCGGGTCATATGCTTAGTTTGTGGCTCTTGAAACATTTTCTCCCACTCTGTCTTTTAGAAAAATTTGTATTTTTCTAGGAAGACAACATCACGAGTCACAAACGCTTTGTTTTCGTGATGAACGTAGGATTATTGAGCACTTGTTTCATTCAGATAACTTACAAATTAGGTATGCTACTCATCCATATCGTATATGGAATAAAATCAGACTGTTTCAAATGTGCTTTGATATGGTGGAAAATGAAATAGCAGACAAAATAATAAAAAAGCCCAAGGTTAGTCAAGTGGCTCAAAGTAACTTGACAAAGATAAAACCATATCGTATAAGGTTCTGTTTCTCTATTCAAAAACACCTTATCTCATAAAGTCATAATGTGTGTTAGAGAAGTTAACTCGTGAAACTATTTCACAATACTTTTGGTGAAAATCAAAGTCAATACTTAGATATTTCTTGGTAGGATTTGGTCTTCAATACTCTTGGTGGTTAACTACTTTACATTGAAGCTCTTTGAACTTTTCAAATATTTCTCTTAGCACCTCATTAAGTAGAACCAAACACAATATCTACTTAAATCGTCGGTAAATAAAATGAAGTAGTCATAACCATCTCTAGTTGTGATTGTTATTTGACCACACATACTTTCATGTAATAGGGCCAATAACTCACTAGTTCGATTTCATTTTCAATAAAAAAGGCACGAATCATCTTGCCTTGAATACAAGATTTGCACACACCATAAAATTCAAAATCAAATGGTTTAGGGATACTAGTCAATACTAGCCTCTTAATGTGTTATACAATCCAGAATTAAGATTAGATATGGGTTACCAATTTTGAGCCTTTTACAATCTATATGACAAGGAACTTCTAGTTTAGGTAAAGAATATAATTACCTTTGATTGGTATGGCATAACCATGACCAAGTATAGACATAAAAAAAGAGACAACGGTTGTTCCAATCACAAAAGTGAAACACTCTGTGTCTTACACAAAAGTTGATATTCTTATTCAGAGGTTGTGTACATAATAACTTTTATTAAAGTATACCTCTAAATCCAAAACTAGATTGATCACATTATAACTTTTATACGTCTCTATAAAAATAAAAACTACAATAGTTCCATTTCCCTTGTGGGTCGACATTTAATCATGGCTAGTCGTCACACGAATCATTGTTATATGTATCTAATACATTGATGAGAACCATAATAGGTATCTAATACCCAAAAAATGCATTTATCAAAATAAATATCGATCATATAGATATTATGGGTGAAAATACATTTGGGTGTAGTACACCCAATTTCTAATTCTTCAGAAAACTTGGGGCTGATTCTATTCTAGTGTCTTACACTGTATTAATATAATCATCAAAAGTTGGGTTCGACACCTTGCTTGGGTTTGACCTTGCTATTCAAAATAGTCTTGCCTTTTGCCCTCGCCTTGTTAACATCGTGCCAACCTACTCTTGAACCCCGTTCTATTCTTAACAATTAAGAATAAAACATCCCTCTTAGAGCTCCCACTTACTTTTATGAATCTCTACTTAGACAAGTAGATTAGAATTATTATGAAGATTATTCTTCATTTCATTCATGGTTTTACCTTCAAAAGGATAAACCTTTCATGAAGTGACTACGGTATTTTGGTTATTCACGATTTCAAATAAATCGATTAACCTAGTCGTCCCAACTGATTTGGCCTCTTTTGAGGTAGCCTCAATAAGGAGCATTATGACGACATACCAAAAATTACAAATACTTTCTTTGGAGCAAAAAGATTGATGCACCATTGTAATAAGAAGACGTCATTTAAAAAACTCAAAATGATTTTGACGAAGTGTGACATATTCGTATACTCTTCATAAGAGACAATTGCAATGGTGAATATGAGGGTCAAAAGGAAAAAAAATTCATTTTGTCTTTAGCTATGGTGGTTTAAACGGAGATTTAAATCGCAATAAAAAAAATGATACCATATAAATTAATGGAAACTCCTTTCCACGATTCAACGGATTTACAAGTTTGTAGAAGGATAAATATTTGTCATTGCGCGAATAAAATAAATATCAACGGAAAATAAACATTCATTGCTTATATAATTCACTTGTAAAACAATTTTAACAAGTCACTCATATAATGACCCCTCACGAAATTATATAAGTGATTCCGAGACCCGCATTTTACATAAAAATAAACATGTTATGCCACTTTTATGTAATAAACGGTAAGTCAACATTTTGACTAATTGTACCCCTAGAACTCTCGGTCGACGGATTTCAACCAAATTCATCTCCTAGTCCAGGGATAACGCTTATCCCGTTTATTCTAACCCAATTTACGCGTGTGATCGCATCACCCTACTTACCCGAGGTAAAAGGGGTCCACGTTGTGGTTGCCCTAATGAACACGGGGTTCATAGGTGCTTCAATTGGTAAGGCTAAATCTAAATTTCTTTTAAGTTATGTGAGAGGTCTTGTCAATTTAGTTATTAATTCCCTATAAGTGATTTAAATCGGTGAATTTTGAATAACGTTGAATTGACAATCGAGAAATAAAAATGCATGTTGGGGATTTGGCATGAGCGGAAAACATAAAGCAAGCAAATAATAAATCCTAGTATGGCCACCTAGCTAATCTAAATAATTACAAAAAGATACAAATAAAATTCCTATTATACATTTGATCTAGAAAAAGAAATTAAATATTTACAAACGGCGATACTAGATCGCAATTAAAATTACAACCGAATCGGTATTCCCTTATATTACGGGTAATACTGATTAAAATAATCTAGGGCATACTAGGTACAACGTTCATTAATAATTAAATAAATAACATTCATTCATTCAACATAAAAAACATAGATATTAAAGGGTTTAAAAATCATGCCAAAATCGCCCTTAACACTTATCATGCTCATTCTAGCTCGGTTTTATGGATTTTATCGATTTTTAACCATTAAAAATCAATAATCAACACTTAAATCGTATTTAAGCTCAAACTAATTATCTAAACTGATTTAGAACTCAAAATTAGTCCCCACTACTTTTGTTTGTATTTAATTAGTTTGAATTGATCGTATTTGCTAAATATAGAAGTTTAATCACAACATTTAGGAAATAAACCCAAAATAAAATATAAACATCATAAAAATTTGAAACCAAAAATTTTGTACATTCTGAAACATTTACAGGAACTCCAAAAACCAAAAATATTGCCCAAAAATTTTGAATTAACTTATGAACAAATAGCTTTAAATTTATCAGTTTTATCAAATAAAAACCAATAAATATAGTAAAATAGTGAAACTGATTAGTCTAGTTTAGTAGGGTTAATAAGGTTATTTTGATGATTAAATAATGGGTTAAGAAGCATACTTCGGGATTTTAGTGCTTATGTCTTGGGTGTTGGTTTGGTAATGGACTTGTGTGTTTTAATGGGGTAATTGGATTGATTTCTTGCTATGAGTGGAGAAGGGCTTCTTTAGAGGTTAGTATTGGGCTAAGGATGTCATGAGAGTGTTGATTTTGAAGCAAGTCAAAGCCCAAAACAATGAATCAAAGTGCATAAAAGGGAAGAAAAGCAAGCTGCGTGGCGCGGCTACCTATCAGGACTAGCTAGCCTCGTGGAGAGGCTCAGCATTGGATTCCGACGACTCTTCTAATTCCTCTTTAATTCAGCCATTATGCTCATACTTTATGAGCTTTTATGAGGTTTTATTAGGATTTATGAAGATGCTCTTTGAAGACCTATAAAATGAGGGATTGTTGATCAAATTAGACATATCTTCTTCCATCTTTTAATCATCATAATACATAGAAAATACTCTCAATTTCTAGTTTGTTTTAGTTATTTTGTATGGAAGGCTAAGTTCTACATCTTGGAACAAGTTCTTGAAGCCAAGTTAGTTTGAATTGTAAGACTCTTATTCTATTTCTATTTCATTATAGAGTATCAAATTTAGCTTGCATTATTGTTGGTTTGTTAATTATGCACCTAAAATGATCAACTAGTTGTCATTAGTTAATTAACCATTGCTAGATTAGATGAGTGAATCTTTTGTTTGTTTATCTATTCCATTGTAGCAATTATAATTCATCAATTCGTATGCTTTTCATCATCGTTGAGTTATAAAAGACTAAATTTGTATGAACCAAAGTAAAGCAACGCTTGTTTTCTTCATTCGTTTATCTTTGCTAAATTCCATCGCTTTAATCTACAATCTCGATACAATTGAGCGCTTGACTAAATTGACGATATTGTAAGGAATATTTGTTTACGCTTGTAACTAATAACCATTCATAAGTGGGATTAGAAGCCAACAACTCCATACAAAAGTACTCAATATTGAAATAGAGTAGAAGAGTCAATGATCAATTCATAACTTATTGGTGGAAATTGTTTGGTCCAAGAATCATTCTCATATTTGTTCTACATTTTCAATTATTTATATTGTCTTCATAATTCATTTTATTTTTGTTTTAGTAAACTTAGAACATCAACATATCAAAACCCCCCTTTAGTTACTTGCTTTTGCACATATTATTTAATAAACAAAACACCTTCCTTGTGGGATCAATCTCTACTTACACTTACTATTAGTTTCCGTTTGTAGTAGTTAAAAATACTAATTTGGAGACTCACGACAAGTCTAGCCAAATTTTGGCGCCGTTGCCGGGGAAAGTTATTGTTTATTTATTTGTGCAATTGTTGTTTTTTTTTTTTAGTTTTGTTTTGGTGTTTGGGTTTATGCCAAACACCCGTTCTACTAACAAGAAGTTGTTAGATTTTGATCCAGAATTGGAGAAAACTCTTTTTCAGATATGAAGGGAGATAAGGAGAAAGCTTCAATTCGACAAGCAAGAGAAGAAAGAGGAGAATGAAAAGATCAACATGGTTAGAGAAACTAGGACTTTGAAGGAGCTCACCGCTCCCGACCTTACTCAACAACCTTTGTGCATTACATTTCTGGACTTGGATATGTGGGAAATATCGGTATATTTCATACATAAAATTTAAGGATTATAACGAAATTATAATAGATGAAATACGAGTCATAAACGAAAAGCATAAAGATTAGAATCAACCTTTTGGTCCTAGCAATATGGCCTAAGAACAAATATCGAAATCGATATTCTCCTAATTGTTGCACCCAAGATGCTCTGAGATATGCCTTTTCTAGTGCTAGAAAGAATACAAAAATTACTGATGATTTTTGTGTCAAGTTATGAATGATGAATCATGTATAGAAGAAGAGTTTATATAAGACTCTCCTCCTCCTCTTTTGGCCGTGCAACTAGAGGTCTAGTAGAGGGAAGCCTCTCCCTCTTTTTCTTCTACTTGTTTTAGGAAGTATAGTGAAGATAGGAGTCTTCCTTCTTTTATTTATTTAATGTATAATATGTGTATGTATTATTATAATATATACGTCAATTATAAACATCGTATATTTATAATTTGCTAATTAAATATAACAGTTTATATTTAATTACGAATTAACATTTAATTCTTTTAAGCTTACATTATTTAATCGTATTAAATAATTACATTATATACATTAATTAGATATAACAGTTTATATTCAATTACGAATTAACATTTAATTCGTCTCAGCCATTATTATTTAATCGTATTAAATAATCGTATCATCATTACATTGACTAACCTTTTAGTCATATACATCGACTAACCTTTTAGTCATATAAGGCATTAATATGATCATATTTTTCATATAATCATATCTCTCAAACACATCCTTTAGGTGTGACTTTTAGGGACCAGTTGATCACCGCCATTAAAATGACAATAACGTCAAACTTTCTAGCAAGCCAACCGTTATCGATAAACGTTAATCAACTGATAAGAATACTAAGTATACCCTGTGAACCTATAGAGATTTATACACGTTATCACACTAACTGTGGAGGACACTAGCTCCAACAATCTCCAACAATCTCCCACTTGTCCTACAAGTGTATGTGCGATAACCGATTCTCATATCCAAAATTTCTCCCACTCAATGTAAAACAATTTGCAAAGTCCGTATTCACAAAGGTCGTATTTTACAAGTGATCTATATCAAGAGTGGTTTTCCCGACTAGAGAGTAACTTAACTGATAAACGAATCATTATTCGAGCATGGCCATGCATTTCAGTTACAACTCCTCGAGTGGCCCTGAGAAATAACAAAACCTGATAAAGGTTGGATATTTTCTTCAACTCGAATCCTGCAGATACAAGCACAGTATGAAATGACCCAGTAAAAATATGCTTAGCCTCCTGTTATGGTCGACCATGAGAAAGAAACTAAAGTCACCCAAAAACTGCTTTAATCTCAAGAGACAGTCGATAGTCAAAAGAATCGACTCTAGGAACACTATGGACGTCCAATCCATGACCTGACACCGAATGTTCTTAAACATTTAGGACTCCATAACGTTGTCACGATGTCCTACGAGGTATCTTTATAACTCGTATCTGTGATCGATCAGTCAACCGTTTGACTTATGGCTCGTTGAACCCACCATCAATCAACTTCACAATACAATTGCCAGATTTATCAGCTTATTTGGCGATTATGGACCAAAACAAATATAATGTAATTCAGTTCACTTTGTGGCGTTCAATGTTGTCGTACTATCCACATGAAAAATAAAATATGAATCAATACGATGATGTTATAAATAGTATATGAAAAAGAGACATTTATCTAATCCATATAAACAACTACTACAACTCAGGAACACGTTTAATTCCCATGGAAATAATGTGCCCTTCATGTTTATCATATTTTAACGGTTTAGTGAGAGGGTCCGCGATGTTGTCATCCGAAACAATCTTGTCTATCACTATCTCCTTTTGCTCCACGTAATCTCGGATCATGTGAGCCTTCTGAAGTACATGTCTAGACTTGTTATTAGACTTAGGCTCCTTAGCTTGGAAGATGGCACCTCTATTATCACAATAGATGGTGATTGGGTAATTCAAACTAGGAACTACGGTTAGTCCTTGTAAGAACTGACGCATCCATATAACTTCCTTTGCAGTTTCCGAAGCGGCATAGTACTCAGACTCAGTTGTAGAATCTGCTATAACACTTTTTTTGGAATTTTTCCAACTGACCGCAGCGCCATTAAGAGTAAAGACGAATCCAGACTGAGATTTCGAGTCATCTCGATCCGTTTGGAAGCTAGCATCCGCGTAACCGATTGCGCATAGCTTAGTATCTCCTCCATAAGTCAATACCCAATCCTTAGTCCTTCGTAAGTACTTAAGGATGTTTTTAACAACCATCCAGTGTGTTTCACCTGGATTGCATTGGTACCGACTCGTCATACTCATTGCATATGCCACGTCTGGACGAGTGCATATCATGGCATACATGATCGATCCTATGGCAGATGCATAAGGAACACGACTCATGCGCTCGACCTCTTCTGATGTCTTGGGTGCCTGAGGTTTACTCAAATGCATCCTAGAAATCATTGGAAGGTGCCCCTTCTTGGAGTTGGTCATGTTGAACCTTTTAATAATCTTATCTATATAAGACTCCTGACTGAGTGATAACATCCATCGTGATCTATCTCTATAGATACGGATCCCCAATATGCGTTGTGCCTCACCCAGATCTTTCATCTGGAAATGGTTCTTTAACCATACTTTTACCGAAGATAAGAGAGGAATGTCATTCCCAATCAAGTGTATGTCATCGACATACAATATCAAGAAGACAATCTTACTCCCACTCGACTTGACATACAAGCATGGTTCCTTGACCGATCGAGTGAAACCATTCTCTTTAATCACGTGGTCGAAACGATGATTTCAACTCCGAGATGCTTCCTTAAGTCCATAAATGGAACGCTTAAGCCTGCAAACTTTCTTAGGATTTTTAGGATTAATGAAACCTTCGGGTTGTACCATGTACAATTCCTCCTCCAAATAACCGTTTAAGAAGGCGGTTTTCACATCCATCTGCCAAATTTCATAGTCATAAAAAGCGGCAATCGCTAAGATTATCCGAATGGAACGCAACATAACTACGGGTGCAAAAATTTCATCATAATGCAATCCTTACACTTGAGTGAAACCTTTTGCCACTAGTCGTTCCTTATAGGTGTCTGGTTGTCCTTCTACAGAATGCTTTATCTTATAAAGCCATTTGCACTGAAGAGGTCGTAGCTTATCAGGCAAATCAACAAGATCCCATACGTCATTCTCATACATGGAGTCCATCTCGGATTGCATGGCTTCAAGCCATAGCTTAGAGTCGGAACAGGTCAAGGCACCTTTATAGGTAGCGGGTTCGTTACTCTCTAGGAGCAAAATGTCATCTTTACCATTCTCCTCCACCATACCAATGTATCTGTCTGGAGGAATGGAGACTCTACCCGACCTCCTAGGTTCCTGAGGAATATTAACCGTAGAAGAGGTTGAAAGAACATCTTCCTCCATCGGTTGCTCGGTTGTTGGTTCTTGAATCTCCGACAGATCGAAGGTTCTATTACTTGAATTGTTCTCGAGAAACTCTTTCTCTAAGAAGTTCGCACTAGCCGCAACAAAAACTCGATGTTCGGTAGGCGAATAGAAGTAATGACCAAACATTCCCTTTGGATAACCAATAAAGTATGCCTTGACCGATCGCGGGCTGAGTTTATCCTCGTGTCTCCACTTGACATAAGCCTCGCAGCCCCAAACCCGAATAAGGGACAAGTTAGAGACCGTTCCCTTCCATATCTCATATGGAGTCTTGTCTACAGCTTTAGACGGACTTCGGTTAAGTATAAGAGCAGCTGACAAAAGAGCAAAACCCCATACTGAATCAGGTACTACCGTGTGACTCATCATGGATTGAACCATATTAAGTAATGTTCGATTTCTCCATTCGGACACACCATTTAATTGAGGTGTTCCAGGTGGAGTTAACTGTAACACTATGCCACAGTCTTTAAGGTATTGATCAAACTCATTTGAAAGATATTCGCCACCACAATCTGATCGAAGTGCTTTAATCTTTCTTTCCAGTTGGTTCTCAACCTTATTCTGGAATTCCTTGAACTTTTCAAAGGACTCACTTTTATGCTTCATTAAGTAGACATATCCATATCTATTCATATCATCCGTGAAAGTGATAAAATATCTATAGCCGTCTCTTGCGTTGATTGACATAGGTCCACATACATCAGTATGTATGAGTCCTAATAGGTCACTAGCACGCATTCCAACACCCTTGAAGGAAATTCGAGTCATTTTGCCGATAAGACCTGATTCACACGTGCCAAATGATTCGTAATCAAATAGGGAGATAGTCCCATTCTCAATGAGCTTCTTTACACATTTTTCATTTATGTGTCCCATACGACAGTGCCATAGATAAGTTGGATCTTTGTCACCAACCTTTACTTTCTTATTATTCACATGTAATATGTCTGTGGTTTGATCTAAGATATAAATGCCATTCATGGAAACTGCTTTGCTATAAATCATTTCATTCAAAGAGAAAATACAGTTATTGTCTTTTATTGAAAATGAAAAACCGTCTTTATGAAGAACGGAAACAGAAATAATGTTCTTAGATAAACTGGGTACATAGTAACAGTTATATAAATACAACTCAAATCCACTCGGGAGTTGGATTACGTATGTTCCCATTGAGACTGCATCAACTTTTGCTCCATTCCCGACTCGCAGGTCCACATCACCCTTTGCGAGAGGTGTGATGTTTTTTAGGCTCTGCAAATGATTACACCGATGAGAACCACAACCAGTATCAAGGACCCAAGTTCCGAAACTTGCATGGTTAATCTCAATCATATGAATATAAGATGACATACCAACAGGAGTGACGCGGCCTGCTTTTATGTCTTCACGGTACACGGGACAGTTCCTCCTCCAATGCCCAGTTTTGTGGCAATGGTGGCACTCAATGTCACTGTCCTTGCTCTTTGCCTTGCCTTGTGAGCTACTAGTCTCACCAGGCCCACTCTTACCCTTTCCTGACTTCTTAAACTTTGGCTTCCCTACATTTAGGTCGCCATGAGCCTTGCCCTTACCTTTGTTTTTGTTGGAAATCATGAGAACATCTTGCTTCATGCTCCCATTCAATTTCATATCCTTCTCGGTCTGTACGAGAAGTGAGTGTAGCTCATGAAGACTTTTCTTCATGTCATTCATGTAGTAATTTGCCCTGAAAAGGGCAAAACCATCATGAAGTTAATGAAGCACACGGTCAATGACTATGCTCTCACTGATTTTGCAATCAAATGCCTCCAGTTTCTCGACATTCTCAATCATATCAAGAATGTGTGGGCGAACCGGTTGGCCCTTCTGTTGTTTCGCCCCAAAGAAGCGACATGTATGCTCATAAGTAACGATTCTCGGTGCTTGTGAGAATTCGTTAGTGAGCGTGGTGAAAATCTTATTTGCACCTTGGGCAATGAAGCGTCTTTGCAAATTTGATTTCATTGCAAAGATGAGTACGTTCTTTATCGCACCCGCTTCCATAACAAAGTCACTATAAGCAAGTGACTCGTTAGCTCTCGCATTGGGGCCTGGGTTTGGCGGTATTGGCTCAGTCAAGTACTGGAGCGTGCCGTCAGCAATGGCTGCATTCGGTAACGCCGCCTCCCAGTCCGCAAAGTTGGACCCGTCATTCTTTAGTCGCGTGGACTGATTCATATGGTCCATGAAATTTTTAAGCCAGGACTCGCGTGCGAGTGTGGCACTTGGCATAGGGACATCATTATGGCCAACCATTTGTTATAGCACTATTATTAATATAAAACGAATTCTTCACTGAAAAAAAGAAGAAAAATATAATAATAAGCATACTCATCGATATGAATTAAGTCTAGTGCAAAAACGCGTTTAATGCGAAGACTCAAGCATTTAGACAATTGACCTCCCTCAAGAATTATATAAATGATCCCAAGACTCAATTATCTGTAAATTGATAAGCCAACCTCTTGGCTAATTCTACCTTTAGAATTCTTGGTCGATAAAATTTTATCTATAGTCCATCATAATCACGATAAACTTTTCGGATTATAATGTTGAGGTAAAATAAGTCAACACATACTACTTACCCAACGTAGAAGGGGTCATATGGAGAGTAAGGTCCTATATGCCTACCGACGAAAAAGGGATTCATAGTAGTTTGGCCTATAAAGACTAGTCTCAATTTTAGGTTTTAGAGGAAGATCCCATCAACTTTATTTTAATTCATTTTAAGTGAACGAATATCTAGCATGCGAGAATGAATAAACTAAGATGATGGCTTAAAATTCGTGTGACATCTTTATGTCCATGATAACTAACATCCAAACTATATGAGTCAATTTTCATGCATTTTAGTAGGTGGTTTGGTTTAGGCGGAATATGATGCACTAACTATCATGTGATGAAAAAGCAACAAGAACGAAAAATACGTAAAATTACAAAGTCCTAGTGTGGCCTATCTACCAAAATGAACAAAAATACAACTTTGGAATCCATCCATGATTGGACCCGAAAAGCTTGTCTTGATGTTCCATCTTGGTCCATGTAGCGGGAGTGAACATTCCGATCTCCATCTTTAGTCTTCTCAAATTACATTTAATAAATTACAAAACATAAACCTATTTACATTCTAATTTAAAAAGACATAATTTTAAAGAAAACAAAAGGAGATTCGAGATCTCAAAATAACATCAAGATCATGTTTCCATCATTACGAAAACATAATCAACTGAGGCCACACTAGGTAATACAAATTCAAACCAATTGCAAAAATACGTAAATAAAGCATTCTACAAATCATTCAACAAAATAAAATGCATCAACAATAAATTAATCATCCAAGACATAATTCCTTAATTATGTAGAGTAATTTATCCAAACCACCTATTTTATAATGATCAAAATTATGTGACAATTCCTTAATTACTCACAATAATTCCAATCAAACATAATCCAATTTTAATTCATATTATCTTATAATATGAATCAATCCATCATTATTTTAAACCGTTTTAAAATAATTGGGTATCCAATAATTGTGAACTGTTTCACAACAACAATTATACATTATCAATATAATGCATAAAAGAAAATAATTCGGCCAAAATAAAAAAAAATACAGAAAAATCCGAATTTTTTTTTTATATTAAGCTACGGTCTGATTTTTTTTTTAATTTGATGTTGCTAATATTTCAAGATCGGTAAAATTATCAACATTTAATCATTATTAAACATTGATACAAACTAGATGATTCAATTTAACATTTTAAAATAAATATCTAAATCATGATTAAATTGATTATCTTAATATTTAACTAATCATAATTGATTTGAACATCATTAAAATTAATGAATCATGATGCAAAACAAAAATTTAACATCATGTATACCGAAAATATATAGCAAAAACAAATGTTAATTAACATTCAAAACAATTTCCATTTACATTCTAATTTAATCCTTATTAAATTAAAACATCTACAAATTTATCATACTGTCATCTTAACATATTAAAACAACAATATCAATAAATCAAATGAAAACAGGAATCAAAATATAAAAAAAACCAGCCGAAATTAAAAACAGCCGAGAAAAAAAATAATTACACGGCCAAAAAAAAAAAAATTCCACTCGAATAAAGAAATTTTTTTTTTTGAAAAATTTAATTCAATATTTCATTCATGAAAAATCATATAAAATAATTTCGTAGCCTCGGCTCTGATACCACTTGTGGAAAATATCGGTATATTTCATACATAAAATTTAAGGATTATAACGAAATTATAATATATGAAATACGAGTCATAAACGAAAAGAATAAAGATTAGAATCAACCTTTTGGTCCTAGTAATATGGCCTAAGAACAAATATCGAAATCGATATTCTCCTAATTGTTGCACCTAAGATGCTATGAGATATGCCTTTTCTAGTGCTAGAAAGAATACAAAATTACTGATGATTTTTGTGTCAGGTTATGAATGATGAATCATGTAAAGAAGAAGTGTTTATATAAAACTCTCCTCCTCCTCTTTTGGCCGTGCAAGTAGAGGTCTAGTAGAGGGAGGAGTCTCCCTCTTTTTCTTCTACTTGTTTTAGGAAGTATAGTGAAGATAGGAGTCTTCCTTCTTTTATTAATTTAATATATAATATGTGTATGTATTATTATAATATATACGTCAATTATAAACATCTTATATTTATAATTTTCTAATTAAATATAACAGTTTATATTTAATTACGAATTAACATTTAATTCGTTTAAGCTTACATTATTTAATCGTATTAAATAATTACATTATATACATTAATTAGATATAACAGTTTATATTCAATTACGAATTAACATTTAATTCGTCTCAGCCAGTATTATTTAATCGTATTAAATAATCGTATCATCATTACATTGACTAACCTTTTATTCATATACATCGACTAACCTTTTAGTCATATAAGACATCAATATGATCATATTTTTCATATAATCATATCTCTCAAATACATCCTTTAGGTGTGACTTTTAGGGACCAGTTGATCATCGCCATTAAAATGACAATAACGTCAAACTTCTAGCAAGCCAACCGTTATCGATAAACGTTAATCAACTGATAAGAATACTAAGTATACCCTGTGAACCTGTAAGAGATTTATACACGTTATCACACTAACTGTGGAGGACACAAGCTCCAACAGGATAAAGGTGTCACATTTGAGTTGAAGTCGGGTTTGATCCACTTGTTACCCTCATTCCATGGATTAAGTGGTGAGGATCCAAACAAACATTTATCGATATTTCATGTGGTATGCACTTGTATGAAACCGAATAGTGTTACCGAAGAGCAAATCAAGTTGAGGGCATTCCCTTTTTCATTAAAGGATTTCGCTAATGATTGGTTGTACTACCTTACACCGAGTAGTATCACTACTTGGGCCGAAATGAAGAAGGTGTTTCTTGAAAAGTATTATCCCGCCTCCAAATCTTCTCATCTTAAGAAGGAGATCTCAAATGTGGAGCAAAAGAATGATGAAACACTTTACGAGTATTGGGGGCGATTCAAGAAGTTATGTGCATGATGCCCATACCATGGGTATAGTGACCAAGATCTCATCCTCTACTTTGTTGGAGGATTATTACCGGAAGATGCTCGGATGGTTCATGGTGCTAGTGGCGGTGGATTACTCAACAAGAATCCGTATGAGGCTAATGCGTAGTTGAGTGAGCTTGCTTCTAGCTCACGACGATTTAGTGTGGGGTCCACCACAAGAAGAGTTAGCATGGCATGTTCTAGCTCCAACCCATCATTGGAGAGCAAGGTTAAAGATTTGACGTCCTTAATGAGGGAGACGCTCATGGGGAATAAGCAACAAGTGCAAGCTTGTGGTCTTTGCTAATCTAATGTTCATGTTACCGATCGGTGCCCACTTCTCCAAGAGGAGACTGAAGAGGTCAAGGACGCTTACTATAATCCTATGCGGAGAGACCATCCCGGTTTCAAATATGGGAATCCTTAAGGCGAATTGCAACTACAAGGCCAACAAAATCAAGGCTCGTCATTTGCACAACAGTTTGGTCAATCTAAACCAAGGTTCATTCCAAGGCAACAAGGTTCGAATTCATTCTCCTCTCAAGGTCAAACCTCCACTCCTTCCATGTCTACGGAGGAAATGATTTGGGCTCTTACGTCTAATGTGGCCACTATGCAAACTAATCAAGTGCAATTTCAACAAGAGACAAAGGCTAGAATTCAAAACTTGGAAAATCAATTTGGGCAAATGTCTAGTGATCTTGGGAGACTTGAAGCTAAAGATTCCGGTAAACTACCTTCCCAAACTATTCCTAATCCTAAGCCTAATGCGAGTGTTATTACTTTAAGGAGTGGGAAGGAGTTGCAAGGGCCAAAAGCATAAATCAGTGAGATAATTGAGCAAGAGGAGGAGGCGTTGGTGGTTGAGCCCATCGTCACCTCACCATTGGTTCATGATGATCATTATTTATATACATATTTTACGCTTCCCTTAGACTCATATAACTCGATTTATTGTCTTTCCTTGCTTATTTCTATGCTATTTTAGCTAGAATATCGTTTCTGCCGCTTCTATTATGTTTTAATGCAGATTGGATGCATTTGGAGCTTTTTGAGTAGATATGGAGCATGGCGGAGTCGGATCGTGGAAGGTTAGGAACGGGAATCGAGAAAGAAAGAGAAGAAATGAAGAAAAGTGAAGAAACGAGCCTAAATGGAGTGTGCTCGACCGAGCAGGAGGCCTTGCTCGATCGAGTTGCACTGTTTTCTTGCTCGATCGAGTAGAAGTCCCTTGCTCGATCGAGCAACCTAGCTTTTCGGCGGGTTTTTATTTTTTCCTAAACTTTAACCTAATTAATTAGATTTTTGTTATAAATAGAAAGCTCGTCTTTCATAATTAGTGTGCTTTCTGGTGCATGTTTTTCTTATCTACTTGTCTACTATGGTTGGGTTGGGATTTCTGAAAAAGAATATCAAATGGGTTTAGCAAGTACGTTGGCAATTGTGTCATTTGTTCCCTTTGTTGAGAAATGTTATGAAGCAAAAGAAAAAAAAAAAAAAAAAAAAAAAGAAGAAAAAGAGGAATAAAGAAAAAATATATGATGCTTCATTGAATTGTTCAAGGGATAATGAAAGGGATTATACTAGAGTCTAATGCATATTTAGAGAGCAATTTCGATATCTCTCTTGTGTTGTCAAAGTTTAAGATGATTTCTCTAGTCGGGTGTTGGTTTGTGCTAGTCTTGTAGATTTGTTTTGGTAAGTGACGCTGCGACTACCGGTCTTAGGCCCATATTCCCATACGTGACTTGGCACAATCCACTTATATATCTCACCCATTAGCCTCCCTTGTTGTCTTGATTCATATACTTTTTAGCGAATGCGTATTAGTTGGGGAAATTACTATCACATTAGAATGCATGCATGTTTCATAAGTTGAGTGAGTGTTTGTATTTCTTTCTATCTTTAAAAAACTCACCCTTACATAAACTTATGAGTGCATTAGTGAATCCGCGAGAATCCGACAGATTGAGCCTTGCAAGATTGAAAGGTATTTGGGTTTTGTCTATACTACGGTATCATGTAAAATCTTGGAATATGAGCTGCGTTTTCTACTTTCCCGTGCCTTTGAATTTGTTTTATTGGTACAACTTGGTCATTACTTTGTTATAGATATGGATAGCTTGGGATTTGTATGTGCATTAACATTAGCTTTGAGTTTTTCATTCACCATTTGTATGTTTGTCTTTGTATAGTGTTGAGTGCTTTGCTTAGGGACAACCAAATGATTGATTTGGGGGAGTTTGATGATCATTATTTATATACATATTTTACGCTTCCCTTAGACTCATATAACTCGATTTATTGTATTTCCTTGCTTATTTCTATGCTATTTTAGCTAAAATATCGTTTCTGCCGCTTCTGTTATGTTTTAATGCAGATTGGATGCATTTGGAGCTTTTTGAGTAGATATGGAGCATGGCGGAGTCGGATCGTGGAAGGTTAGGCACGGGAATCGAGAAAGAAAGAGAAGAAATGAAGAAAAGTGAAGAAACGAGCCTAAATGGAGTATGCTCGACCGAGCAAGAGGCCTTGCTCGATCGAGTCGCACTGTTTTCTTGCTCGATCGAGCAGAAGTCCCTTGCTCGATCCAGCAATCTAGCTTTTCGGCGGCTTTTTATATTTTCATAAACTTTAACCTAATTAATTAGATTTTTGTTATAAATAGAAAGCTCGTCTTTCATAATTAGTGTGCTTTCTGGTGCTTTCTTATGCTTTAATTTAGAAAACCTAATTTAGCTTTCTTTGCCTATGGATTTTATTCATCAAAGACGATTGTCTTTAGTTCAAGCTTGTAGTCGGTATTCTTTAATCTTCCTTTGTTATTCAGTTAATTACCTTCTTGTTCTTTAATTATTCTTTGTTCATCCTTTCATTGTTGTTAATATGTTTACTTTATATATTATTGTTGTTATTTATATCGTTATGAGTAGCTAAATTCCTTTCTAGGGTTGAAAGGGGATCTAGGATTGTTAGAAGGGGTAGATTAATTAATTCAATTTCAATTGCATGGTTATCCTTTGATTATCGTTTTAATTCTAGTTGTTTGATTACTGGCCAGGATTAATTAACTAGTCTCGCGAATTAGGATTAACACCGGCCGGGTTAAGACTAAGATAGGCTACGATAATTGAATAGAACTTGTTTAATGATAGCGATCGCATGTTAAATTGTAGATCTAAAGGGCATAATTGAGTCGACCGATCTTGTGACCTTAGATAACTTTATTGCATGATAGTTGAGTATATCTTTACCCCTGAACAATAATCCTAGTGAACCTGAGACCCTAGACTTTTAATCTTATTGTTTTCAATCTTTTATTATTAGTTGTTATTGCTTATTATTATTTGTTATTACTATTAGTTGTTATTGTTTGCTATTAGTTATTGTTATTTATTGCTATTAGTTTAGAAACCACAATTCAAACCCCGAAATTGTTACTATAGAGACAAACCTAGTTTAACAGATTAGAATACTACCGCCTCCCTATGGATTCGATACCTTGCTTACCGCTGACTATTAGTTAGTAGTGAATTAGGTTTACTTTGATTAAGGAGACGCGACTTGAACCTTATCAGTTCAAGAGGATAAAGTACCACCGGTTTTTACACCTACTCATGTGGATGCTCCACCGTTTCTCGAGGCACTCAAGAGAAAAAGTCGCCCTACACAAGACAAGGATGGTTATGAGACCTTCCGAAAATGCGAGGTAAACATCCCTTTATTAGATTTATTGAAAAGTGTGCCTAGGTATGCTAAGTTTCTTAAAGAGTTGTGTACCATAAAAAGGGATCAAAAGTTGAAGGGTGTCCAAAAAGTTAAAGTTAATGAACATGTGTCGGCTTTGTTTCAACATAAGTTGCCACCTAAGTGTAGTGACCCGGGTATGTTTCCCGTGTCTTGTACCTTAGGAGACACCAATATTCCTAATGCTATGCTTGACTTAGGTGCTTCAATTAATATTATCCCTTATTCTTTATACAAGTCATTGAAATTGGGGCCATTAGTTAAAACATGGGTAGTAATTCAATTGACCGATCGTTCAAATGCTTATCCTAAGGGAGTGGTTGAGGATGTACTTGTAATGGTAGATAAATTAATTTTTCCCGCTGATTTTTATGTACTTGAAATGGAACATGATTCACATGCGGCTCCTATTCTTCTAGGTAGGCCATTCTTGAGAACCACAAGTACTAAAATTGATGTGTCTAATGGCTCTCTTACTATGGAAGCCGATGGTCAAGTGGTTAAGTTTAATATCTATGATTGTATGAAATATCCTCGTGATGATCATTCTTGTTTCATGATTGATATTTTGGAGCCTTTAGTACAGGATGTGTTCAATGTGAATGGAGGAGATGACTTGCTCGTAGCTATTGATAATAGTTTGTCTTGTGATGATTTAGGTTTTTCTCTATCTCATGATTTGAAGAAAGTGGTGGCTTCTTTAGCCAAGATGGAAAGGCTTCCTATAATACCTTCATTTTCTAAACCGTTAACTCTAACTTTGCCTAGTGAGAAATTGTTGCCATCAGTTTTGCAGGCACCCGTGGTTGAGTTGAAACCATTACCTTCCCATTTGAAGTATGTTTTTCTAGGTGATGAAGAAACTTTACCGGTGATCATTTCTAGCAAGCTTACCGAGGAGCAAGAGGTAAAGTTGGTGGAAGTTCTTAAGGAGAATAAACTTGCAATTGGATGGACTATTGCCGACATCAAGGGTATTAGTCCAACCACTTGTATGCACCATATATTCTTGGAAGAGGATGCCAAACCGGTAAGGCACCACAAAGGCAATTGAATCCACCTATGATGGAGGTGGTGGAGAAAGAGATCTTAAAGCTTTTGCAAGTGGGTATGATATACCCAATATCCGATAGCAAGTGGGTGAGCCCCACTCAAGTGGTGCCAAAGAAAAGTGGAGTGACGGTTGTAGAAAATCAACATGGAGAATTGGTTTCCACCCGAGTACAAAATGGGCGGCGTGTTTTTATTGACTACCTTACACTCAATGCGGTGACAAGGAAGGATCACTTTCCCTTGGCTTTTATTGATCAAATGCTTGAGCAATTTGCCGGTAAGACTTTTTATTGCTTTTTAGATGGTTATTCGGGCTATTTTTAAATTGCTATTGTGCGCAAAGATCAAGATAAGACCACCTTTACGAGTCCATTTGGCACCTTTACGTATCGACGCATGCCATTTGGGTTATGTAATGCTCCCGCAACTTTTCAAAGATGCATGGTTAGTATTTTCTCGGAATATGTTGAGAATTTTATTAAAGTTTTCATGGATGACTTACCGTGCATGGTGATTCTTTTGATAGTTATTTGACTCATTTATCTCTTGTGCTTAAGAGATGCATTGATACTAACCTTATCTTAAATTCTGAAAAATGTCATTTTATGGTGGAGCAAGGCATTGTACTTGGGCATGTGGTTTCCTCTCAAGGTATTGAGGTTGATAAAGCCAAAATTGACATTATTCAATCACTTCCCCACCCTACTAATGTTCGTGAAGTTCGCTCTTTCCTTTGTCATGCAGGTTTTTATAGGCGGTTTATCAAAGACTTTTCCAAGGTTGCTTCACCATTGTGCAAATTATTGCAAAAAGAGGTAGAATTTGAGTTTGACTTAGCGTGTAAGGAGGCATTTGACAAGCTAAAAGAGAAGTTGACATCGACCCCAATCATACAAGCTCCATATTGGTCTCTTCCATTTGAGCTTATGTGTGATGCTAGTGACTACGCTTTGAGAGAGTGCCCTATGTGATCTACTATGCCGCTATGACTCTCAATGAGGCTCATAAGAACTACTCTACTACCGAAAAGGAGATGTTGGCGGTGGTATTTGCTTTAGAAAAGTTTAGGTCCTATCTACTTGGTACTAAAGTAGTGGTTTTCACCGATCATGACGCTCTTAGGTATTTGATGACAAAGAAAGAGGCTAAGCCAAGGCTTATCCGATGGGTATTGTTGCTAAGTGAATTTGACATAGAGGTGAAGGACAAGTTAGGAGCCGAAAATGTGGTTGCAGACCACTTAAGTCGGTTAGTGAATGTGGAGAAACTTACGGAGCCTATTCGAGGCACATTTCCCGATGAAACACTCTTTGCCCTTACTTCCGTTTCTCCTTGGTACGCTAACATTGTTAACGTTCTTGTTTACAATGAATTTCCTACAGGTTTTTCCAAATCCCAGAAGGATAAGATACGGAGTGATGCCAAATACTATGTTTGGGATGATCCTTACTTATGGAAGCATTGCTCGGATCAAGTGGTGAGGAGATGTGTTCCGGAAAATGAGATGAGCTCTATTCTAACTTTTTGTCATTCCTATGCTTGTGGAAGACACTTTGGAGCTAGGAAGACCGCAAAGAAAGTGCTTGATTGTGGCTTCTATTGGCCAAGCTTGTTTCGGGATGCCCATGGTTTTGTCAAAACTTGTGACAATTGTCAACAGAGTGGTAATATTTCTCGTCGTAATGAGATGCCTCAAACCCCTATGCTTTATTGTTAAATTTTTGATGTATGGGGTATAGATTTTATGGGTCCGTTTCCCATGTCTCATGGTTTCTTATATGTACTTCTTGTCGTTGATTATGTATCGAAGTGGGTGGAAGCTAAACCCACTAGGACTAACGATGCTAAAGTTGTTGCAGATTTTCTCAAGTCTAACATCTTTTCTAGGTTCGGAATTCCACGAGCAATGATAAGCGATAGAGGCACACACTTTTGCAATAGGACGGTAGAAGCACTTTTAAAGAAATATTGCGTCACTCACAAGGTATATAACGCTTACCATCCTCAAACAAATGACCAAGCCGAAGTGTCTAATAGAGAAGTGAACTCATTCTTGGAAAAGACGGTGAATCTGAGTCGGAAAGATTGGAGCTTGAGGTTGGAGGATGCATTATGGGAGTATAGAACGGCCTATAAGACTCTGATTGGTATGTCACCATACCAATTGGTTTTTGGTAAGTCTTGCCATCTTCCGGTCGAGCTTGAGCACAAGGCTTTTTGGGCGGTAAAGACTTTGAACATGAGAATGGATGAGTCGGGTGTGCACCGGAAGTTGCAATTGCAAGAGTTAGAGGAGATTAGAAATGAGTAGTATGAAAATGCGGCGATTTTCAAAGAGCGAACAAAGGCATGGCATGATAAGATTCTTTCTAGGAAGACATTTTCAAAAGGTTTTTCTTTACATCTCCCGTCTTCGCTTATTTCTGGGTAAGCTACGGTCAAGATGGGTTGGCCCATTTATTTTCACTCAAGTATTTCCACATGGAGCGGTGGAGATTCGTAGTCCGTCTACGTAGAAGATTTTCAAAGTGAATGGACACCGTCTCAAACCGTATTATGACAGATTTCAAAAGGAAGTGGTCGAGGAAATTAATTTTATCGACCCGATATATGAAGATTAAGCTTCTCATTTCCATGTCGAGCCACGACAGTAACTAAAGCGCCTTACGGGAGCCAACCCGATTTGCTTTTATTTTCTTTCCTTTTATTTATTTTATATAGTTTCTATTTGCTTGTTGTTAAATTAGTTTCCTTTAATTTAATTTGCTTGTGTTTGTGTTTTGTAGAAAAAAAAAACAAGAAAAAAACCCAACAGCATAAAGCCGCGGCTAGCAGTACCACGGCGCACGAAGCAGACACCACACGCGGCTCTCCTCCCTCTATTTCCCGCTGCCCCACGCGGCCGACTTCAGGTACGAAAGACCAATCCTAGTCCCCCTCTCCTTCATTCAGTTCCAAGAAAATTATAAGAAACATACCCAAATTCTATCAACTGAAAATCCGTTCGAATGCTCTTATTTTGAATCGTATAACCATTCCCACACACTCAATTCATTCTTACTTAGTGCAATTTTCATTGAATTTTTCTACTAGTGCAATTTTCGGAAATTTGAAACCCTACCATTGGGGTTTCGGAAATTTGGAATTTTGGATGTTGCAAGGTTCGGTTTTTGGGTCAATTTTCAGCAATAAAGAGATTACATTATCATTACTCATCATAAAGGGGCAAATTTCTCATCTTTTGGGTAAAAATTTCATACTTTGTCTCTTCCAATTAATTTTATGCTTGAATTTTCATTCTAGCTTTAATTTAAAGGAATTATCATTGTTTCTTGAGTTTTGTTGGTGTTTTATTGATCTTGTGATTGAATTTGTTGAAGTTGTTCTTTGTTGAGGGCGATTTGGAGTTGTAAGGAAGCTTTGTTGTTGTTCTTGAGCACTTGGAATTGTTCTTTGTTGAGCATTATTGTCATTGTCGGGATGAGAACCAATAAACGAGGCACCACCACCGTTTCTACCTCCTAACCACCCACCAAAACACGAAAAATTACCCACACCCTTTCAAAAACAACCACCATTATTCCTAGACGAATACCCATTCCTAAACCCGATTCTTTAACACTTACACAAGGCCAAATTTGGGATGATTTACATGAACGTCATTTGATGGAAACCTGATTCCTTTGTCATGACACACTAGAGAAATTGGGTATGCTTGATGTGGTGAAATCTTTGTTGACACGTATTGGTTTGGAGAATTTCATGGCTAAGGGAGCTCACACTTATAGGAGGTACACTTTAGAGTTCTTATCCACCTTAACATTGTCGTGAGAGTCCAATAAAACACCTAAAATCACCTTTCGTTTGAAAGGAAAGCCTTATTCTTTGACTTATGCAGTGTTGAGAAAAGCTTTTGGTATTAAGGAGATGAGTAAGGTGACATATAAGGGTTTAGGTAAAGAGGCATAAACTCAATGGTGGAAGGAGTTGACGGGTTTGGATACAAAAGAGAAACAAGGTGAAATAAGCTCAAAAATCACCCATCCTTTTCTTAGGTTTGCTCACCGTTTGATAGCCAATACATTCCTTTGTAAAGGGGAACCCACTAAACTCCCTCGTGTCCAATTTCTTTATTTATGGGCTATGACTCTGGAGGGGGAGGGTGTCCCCGATTGAGTTGCTCTTTTTGTGAAATCTTGCTTACGATTGGGTGCTTCGAAGGGAACTAGGATTGGTGGAGGGGGTTTGGTGACTTTGATAATGAAACATTTGAAGATAGATGTGGGGGCTGATGAAGTGCCGTTAATGGATAGCTATCTTTTGGATATTCCTTGTTTGATCCAAGCTAAGTTGCTACGGCCTCGGTTGGTAGAGGGTACTTACATTTGGTGTTGGGGTCCCAAAAATGATCCTTATTTGAAAATGCCTCCTTCGGAGGACGAGCCTTTGACTTATGGGGAAGTGACGGAGGATTTCTTTGTTAGCCCCGATCCTGATCTTGATCCTTTAATGGATGGAGAAGATGGAAGTATGTTGAGGGATCCGACGAGCTTAGTGGGGGTAGTAAGACTTATGAAAATGTGGAGTGTGATGGTGATGGTGATCGAAGTGGTAACGATACTACGGCTAAACGGTCGATTGCTACTACTTCCGTGGCTACTTATGATCAAGTTTGGATGAAAGAGGTTGATGCTTGGAGGAAAGAGGTGGATTCTAGGCAAGTTAGGACCGATGATAAGCTCGCCGCACTTTCTAATATGCTTTTGGAGACACATGAGCTTGTTCGGTCTTTGAATAGTAAGTGGGATGAGTTTTCTAAAGCGCGGGAACTTAGGGAGGCGGATCATGCCTCTAAGAGCGATGGTACCGGAGATCCCTCCGGTCCTTGAGGTACTTTGGTATGTTTTGCTTTCTCTTTTCCATGCCTTACTTTTTGTTGTTCCTCACATTGAGGGCAATGTGAAGATTAAGCGTGGGGGAGGGAGTTCCATGTTGTATATATTTTATTTTATTTTGTTAAAAAAAAAACACGGCTAGGTGAAAACCCGCAAGGGCGGCGCCTAGGCAAGATTGGGTGAAATGGCCGAGGACGGAGTGAAAACCTGAAAGGGCACTCCAGGTAAAATGAAGAATTGAGATGCGTGCCATGAGAGTAGTGTAAGGAATAAAAGCTAGATCGAAAACCCGCAAGGGCGGGCGATCTAGGCAAAATGAGGGAATATAAAAAAAAAAACAAAAAAAAAAGTCACTTGATTACTTGATCTACCTTGGAGTTGGCGACATAAGGAGGTTTGAAGGGTGGTTCGGGATTTAATCATTTAAAGTAGTAAGGGGGTTGGGTGGTGAAGTGGTGATGAGTTAAAATACATTGTGTCTTTGTGTTTTGATTTGTCGTTTGGCTTAGATGTTGTTTGGTTGGGAACTTGGGTCACATGGTCAGTATTTTGGATTTGCGCGTGCACTTTGTTAAGACCATGTACCTACTCGGAGGGATTGAGTATTGAGAGATTGTTGGAGTAGTAGTGATTAATTGTGGTGTTTAGAGTTGGAGCAAGCTACTAACGTTAAACTAAAAAAACCTTGGTGTGGGTTCTCTTTGACTTATCCTTGAGTTTTACTCGAGGACGAGTAAAGGTCTAAGCGTGGGAGAGTTTGATTAGTCTAGTTTAGTAGGGGTTAATAAGGTTATTTTGATGATTAAATGATGGGTTAAGAAGCATACTTGAGGATTTTAGTGCTTATGTCTTGAGTGTTGGTTTGGTAATGGACTTGTGTGTTTTAATGGGGTAATTGGATTGATTTCCTGCTATGAGTGGAGAATGGCTTCTTTAGAGGTTAGTATTGGGCTAAGGATGTCATGAGAGTGTTGATTTTGAAGCAAGTCAAAGCCCAAAACAATGAGTCAAAGTGCATAAAAGGGAAGAAAAGCAAGCTGCGAGGAGCGGCTAGCTGCGTGGCGCGGCTACCTATAAAGACTAGCTAGCCTCGTGGAGAGGCTCGGCATTGGATTCCGACGACTCTTCTAATTCCTCTTTAATTCAGCGATTATGCTCATACTTTATGAGGTTTTATTAGGATTTATGAAGATGCTCTGTGAAGACCTATAAAAGGAGGGATTGTTGATCAAATTTGACATATCTTCTTCCATCTTTTAATCATCATAATACATAGAAAATACTCTCAATTTCTAGTTTGTTTTAGTTATTTTGTATGGAAGGCTAAGTTCTACATCTTGGAACAAGTTCTTGAAACCAAGTTAGTTTGAATTGTAAGACTCTAATTCTAATTCTATTTCATTATTAGAGTATCAAATTTAGTTTGCATTATTATTGGTTTGTTAATTATGCACCTAAAATGATCAACTAGTTGTCATTAGTTAATTAACCATTGCTAGATTAGATGAATGAATCTTTTGTTTGCTTATCTATTCCATTGTAGCAATTATAATTCATCAATTCGTATGCTTTTCATCATCGTTGAGTTATAAAAGACTAAATTTGTATGAACCAAAGTGAAGCAACGCTTGTTTTCTTCATTCGTTTATCTTTGCTAAATTCCATCGCTTTAATCTACAATCTCGATACAATTGAGCGCTTGACTAAATTGATGATATTATAAGGAATATTTGTTTACGCTTGTAACTAATAATCATTCATAAGTGGAACTAGAAGCCAACAACTTCATAGCAAAGTACTCCATATTGAAATAGAGTAGAAGAGTCAATGATCAATTCATAACTTATTGGTGAAAATTACTTGGTCCAAGAATCATTCTCATATTTGTTCTACATTTTCAATTATTTATATTGTCTTTATATTTTATTTTATTTTTGTTTTAGTAAACTTAGAACATCAACATATCAAAACCCCCCTTGAGTTACTTGCTTTTGCACATATTTAATAAACAAAACACCTTCCTTGTGAGATCGATCTCTACTTACACTTACTATTAGTTTGCGTTTGTAGTAGTTAAAAATACTAATTTGGAGACTCACGACAAGTCTAGCCAGAAACAAATTACAAAATTTCACTAAGATGATATAAATCATATTATAAAATGTACCAAAAATTTTCAAGACCAGAAAAGGACGTTTCAATTTTATGATCATAATAATCTCACTTTATCGACTTTTATCTCATAAAAATCAATAATCATGCAAAACTTAATTCAAAATCACGATATTTTACTAGCAGTATTTGAAACATGCATGTGAGAGACCATATAAAAATTTCATGACCATAATCAACATGCAACTATTTTTAGTTAACTTTTAACATAAAAATACATATTAACTTGATTTAAAGGCCATAAATCAAAATAAACAGCAAATCAATCCCTAAAATCACCAAATTTGACCACAGCCATTTTGAGGTCAGTAGGTATGCATGCAAATCAAAAAAATTTGTGCAAACTATTTTTAACACAAATTTTCGATTTTACTCAAGTTATCGTATAACTCGATTTTAATGCTTAAAATCAACATGCATGTAACAATTGAGCTCTGATACCATATGTAAGTCCTAGACCTCTAATTAGAATCCTCTAATTAGTTCCTTAAATTACATTAACTTAATGATTTAGGATCTAGTTAACATGCATGCAAATATAAAATCATAAATATAAAGATAAGATGAAATTTCCTTACAATGAGAAATTTTCGGTTAAATTGGGGCACAATAAGAACTCCTTCTTATTGTTCTTGAGCATATCTTTTAGTGGATGATCCTCCATAAAACAACCTCTAAAGTAGAAGGTCTCCTTCTTGTTGCACCTAAGAATCCACCCAAATAATCTTAGCTTATTATTAACTAGATAATAAGTAATAAAAATACTACTAATATTATTGTATTACTACTCTAGTAATACTTAGAGAATATTAGTGTATATATTGGTTTTAGAGAGATGTTGGAGGTTTTAGAGAGAAGTAAGCAAAAATAAGCATAAGAATCAAGTGAATGAAATTGAACAACAATGTTCAATATATAGGCTAATAAGGCCAGACCCCATGAGTTCCAAGTGAGCTATATTTTGCTTATTTTTATTCTCATGCAAATAGGTAGTGTGTGGGATTGAATATGATCATGTTCATGTGTCATACATGTCATAATCATGTGTTGTAGTGTAAATAAAGGAAAGAACAACCATAAATGTTTTTCCACTTACACATTTCGGCCCCCACTAGCAAATGTGGTCCATTGTGATTTTTGATATTTGTCCCACAAATACTTATAACCATGTGCTTAATTATCTTGTATAATTAAGTGTTAATTTGATCATATAAAAATTATATGACTCATATTAATAAATATAATTAACTAATTACCTCTATCTCAAAATATATGCATAACCTCAACTTATATATTAAATTAACGATTAATCACTAAATTAAATCTTATTTAATCGTATTAAAATAAGACGTAAAATTTATTCAGTCAGTTATCGTATAATTGACTAATAAACTTAAGTGGAATGAGTTCCTAACTCAATTTCCAATAAGTTACTCTCGTAACTAAACGTACATATCAAATATATGTAATGTGCTAATTAAATATATCATATACAAATAATTAGTTCTACTATGTGGGTTTCATCCTATAGGTGTAACCCGAAAGGGATCAGTTGATCACCGCCGTCAAACGATAATAACGTCTAACTCTAGTCAGCTGAGTGTTACCGATTTCCGTTAATCAACTGACGTGGAGTATCAAAATATACTAATCATGCCACGTATATTCCAAATGAGATTTATTATATAAATGCACTATTGTGGAGGACACTTACTCCAAAAGAAACCTTGATGTTGCATGCACACAAGATACTAGGACAAACGCAGAGAGAGGCGAGCCATAGAGTAGCAACACAACATCACAAACTATTGATCGCCAAATACCCAAAAATTGAGGGTAAAATCCAATCTGATTAGAAAGGTGAAATATGGGATAAAAGGTCAATCTTTGTAAAAGGGAGAAAAATCATCGCCGGAGACGGGTCAAAATAGCCTCATCTCCGGCGACGGAGACGGCAGAGATAGGATCAGCGGGTGGCAGGGAGAGGTGGTGGTGAAAACGTTATTTTTTGGGGTTTGTTTAGAGAGAATATGGGATGGTTTAGAGAGATTAAGGTGTGACTATTTTGAGATTAACAAAAGGTAGGACTATTGTGGGAAGAGAGGTAAGAGGTTGGATTATTCTTGCCAATTTTTCCTATCATAAATGGTAATAGTATGAATAAGACAAGCCAACTAAACCAAATTTCATACAATATAAAACCTAGGTGGTAGTGTAGGTAGCTCAGACGAGACCGGTCACACAAACTAGTTATACATACTACTGTACAATTAAAAATGTTAAAACTTATGATAAAATAGGCCCCTTAGTTAAAAAAAAATAATCATGATAATACCCTCTTCTCTAAATTCTCTTTCGCTAAAAACCCTAACCGTAACCTTCAAGTTCATCAGTTAGAAACTATTATCTACCAATTTTGGCGTAGATAAGCCCCTATTTTTCAATATTCTTACTAAATATCTACTCCGTAACAATTATATGATAAAAATAACTTTTGCCTCTCTTTTATTGGAGATTTGTTCTCACCTTTTTTTGTAACTTTTGTCCTTATCTGCGCGTGAGATTCATCCCTCTATTTGAAAGGTTTAAAAATTACGTGGAAAATAAAAGTTTATATTTGTAGTCATATGATGTTGCAATTGAATATTGGATTATTGCCTACGATTTGTGTGAATAACGGTCAAGATTTATCTATTTCGAAACTTTATTAGACCTACGAATCCGCTCGATGTTGTCTATATGAAGAAAAGGTAGTATTTTATAGGGTGTTATACAAAATCACTTTTATCTAATAACGATCTTTGTTTTAGAAAGGATTTTGTTGCAATTCTTGTACGTTACATTATTTATTTTAATGAAATGATCCTGAAGGGTTTGGATTCCAAGTACCTAAGAGGGGGAGGGGGTGAATTAGGTACCACTTTAAAAAATTTCAACTTAATCTTTATTGTTTAAAGAAAGTTGATTGTTATTGAGAAGAACAAATGTATACACAAAATGAACTGAGTTATCAAGAGTGTATTACTAAATTAGAAAGTTGATGTAAGCTGAATGTCACAATAAGTCTGACTGTTATTTGTTCATTTTAACAGATGAAGTAAAGGCCGTAGAACGAAGGTGACAGTATTCGAGACTGTTGCTTTAAAGTGTAATACGAAATAAACGAGTAAAGCAAAGTACAGCGGAAATTAAATAGTCGAAAGATTAACACAAGAGTTTTGAATTGGTTCAGCCAATTAAAAGGCCTACGTCTAATCTTCTTCTTATTGATTCAATTTAGTAATATACTCCGACTACCTAAGACCCTTACAATAAAAAGGACCAACAACCTACTCCGGTTGCGAAATGAGTTTAAGACTACTCCGTCTCAAACTCGACTCTTTATCTAAGAAAGTAACAAGATCAAATTCCCTGATTTTGTTCTTGTGAAAAGAACGAAGGCGAATTCATTAAGATCTAACTATTCTAGATAGAAGAGTATAATACTTAAGGCAACAGTTGTCATGTCTGTGACTTTTGAAGACTTTGAAGAACTTTTGCAAAGATTAAAAGCTTAAAACTTTGAAGGCAATTTGCAATGAAATGTGTTTGTTTTCTCAGGAAAGTGTTAAAGAAATGAGAAAGGAGTGCTTTCTATTTATAGTGGAAGAAATGATTTGAAAATGATTAAAGAACAGCCTTGAGAAAGTCCACTCTCAAGCATGTGAGCAAAATGAATGTTCTTGAATAAGGTTTTCACAAGTGACAAAATGTCCAGGAAAAGTGTGCTGCTCAAGAGGTCAGAAAATGTTTTACCCTTTGATTCTTCATGGGTGAAAATCATAAGGTGACAAACTCTTTTGGGGGACAAGCCAAGCTTTGCTTTTTTGAGAAAAAGTTTGTCTATGCAATTTTGAGGAATAAACTCTATCAAAGGATTCCTTCTTATCATTTTCCAAACAAGTTGCAAATCAATTCAAAAATGGTTCAAACTCTTTTCAAGATAAAAGGACGTTTTGAGATTATCAATTTAAAAGACTTTGAAAAGTTTCAGACATGTGCAACAGTCGTCCTCACTGTTACACTGAACATATGAGGTTACGGTTGCATGGACTGTTGCAATTATAAATACCGTACTCTTCTATCTTTACAATAGATGACTCTTTACAACTCGATTTTTCTTGGGCATACAACTCTTCATCAACTTTTGCTTGGAGATTAGTCTTGCTTGGAGATTCATTGTTTTTCTGAAAACTTAACTAAGAGGCACATATTAATTAGGCATGTCATCATCAACAAACTAGCTCAACAAATTCCCCCTTTGATGATGACAAGCCTTAAAAACACATAGATCTAAAATTAAGTTCCCCCTAAGAAAGTCGGTCCAAAGCAAATCCTTTCAATGATTGCACAAATAGTAAAGTGACAATAATAAGCATATGACAAACAAAACCAAGAGAGTTAGATAGCAAGGTAATTCTACTAGGTCAACAAGCAAGAATTAATCAATGATATGCTCATCTAGTGTGTGTTTAGCTTTCCCTCCTCTTGACATCATCAAAGGGGCAATGATACTTTTCTCGGACACAAAACACTTATGCACAAGATACCATAACAACCGCACTAGATAAGTCAAAATAGCATATTCAACAGGACAATGACTAGGCAACAAAGTTAACCATGTTCAACAAGACTAAGCCATGTTCATCATTACACCACCATAAAGGGAAGACAAGTTTTAACACATGTGGTGAAAGGAAAAAAGAGGCAAGTTTTATATTACACCACCAAGACAAAAAGGGACAACATCAAAATAAGAGTTAGGAAGGGTTAAAACACAGTCACTCGTCATCCGAGCCTTCCTCCGAGCCCTCATCATCACTTGTAATATCGTACTTATCCTTGATAATGTTGGAGATAATGTCGACTTCCCCTATTGTAGAATCTGCTAGTTGTTGAAGAGCATCAAATTTTGTACTAACCCAAGTCCTCAAACTCTGAATTTCAGCCAAGATAGCCCGACACATTTCCTCATTGATCCCACCTTTGCTAGATGACCCAACCAAAGCATCCTTATCCTTAGCAAACTTTACATCCTCCAATTTCCCCCTAGTTTCTTTGAGCATCATTTTACCCAGATTTCCCGAGGTCATGACATCATAAAGACCGAGAGATCCGACGGTTTTATCTGTCAACACTCCCTTGGCTTTAAGAGCCAAGGAGAGCCAGAGGCCGTATGGGAGACGAAGGAGGTCTTTTAGTGGGAAGTTCTGTTTATGGATTTTTGTGGCTGTGACGGAGATTCAGTGGCACATTATACGGGGAAGGCTGATTTGTTTGTGAGTGGTGAGGTGATAGACAAGATATTGTTTGGCTATGGAGAGCTTGTCGCGGTCATTGGAGGGGTAAATGGTTCGACAAATAAGGTTATAGAGAAGACGTTGTTGGGTTAGCAGTTGTTTGGATACAAGTGTGGTGCATGCTTTGGTTTTGGGAATCAGCGTTTTAGCCACATCAAGAGGGGCAGCATACGGAAGGACGGGCTAAATTTTATCAGAGGGAGTTTTATCATATCCTTCATCTGTTACTCCAAGAATATCAGCAAGGAAGGCAGGAGTAATGGAGAGAGACTTACCATTAACTCGGGCAGAGAGAGTCAAAGAGTCAGACACTCGGACTGTGGCATAGAATTGGATGATTTCACTCACATAAACCGGATGTTGTGCCTCAAGCAGATTTCCTCATCCTTGAGCATCAAGGGCTTCGCCAAAGGAAGTAAAAGCGGGAGAGGAAGAGTACCATGCACTCGTATAGAGCCGCGGGGTATGGAAGACGGCCTTTTTGAGTAGGAGTTCACAGTTGGCCAGAATAGATGGTTATAGATCCAGTTTGAGGAGTTGTTGCTTAATGACCTTATTTTCATACTTATCGGTAACCGGAATCGGGTCATTAGGAGAGAGATAGACCCATTTCTGCCTTTCTTCTTTCCCTTTGGCCCGCTTCAGGACCGGCTCATCTTCCTCAATGTCGGTTTTGTCACCGGTGCCCATAACATCGTTACCATCGTCATCCTAATCATTATCGACATCTTCGATTATGAACGACATGGACCTAGATCTGTCGCGCTTGAGAGTGACCGGCTTTCGAGCAGGAGCCAGACTCTTACCTTTTCCCCTTTTTTGGATTTTGATTCCGGTGAGATTCCATCGGGATTTACCTCATCATTTTCAGGAGATTCATCGACAAGTGGAGATGCGGTCAAGGGAGGCTCAGAGCAAGATCGTATTCGTGTTGGGGAAGGGACAAGCGTTGGTAAGACACAAATGGGTTTGACGATGATGGTTTCGTCTGTAGCATGCGTTGGTTGAGGGGGTGAGGGAGAAAGGTCGGTTGTGTCGGGAATGGTTGAGGCTGATGGTGCGGTTGAAGATGTTGACATGATGTTTTTGGGTGATTTGATGTGAAGAGTAGTGTTAAATGAGGTTTTGACCATAGTAAGGGGTAGGTTTTATGAAGGTAATAATGTGGGTAAGTTTGAGGGATTGTGTCGGTTGGGAGATGAGGGGATAAGGTGGGTAAGTTTGGTGGGTGTCTTTAATTTGAGTGGGTGAAAAAGAAATAGAATAGGTGGCAGTAACTTTGAACATAGGATAGTCAAGTGTTGAATATGCAATTAAGTACGAAAATGTGCAAGAAAATCATGGTAAATTGAAACACATGTGAATTAGAATAAAGAAGAGTATACTTACATGCCAATTCTCGTCAATCATGCAAGGGATTAGACATACACACACATAAATCACATACAATTAATTAAACCGATTTCTAACCGAAGTTTCTCAAATTGTTCTCTTGCTAGTGGTTTCGTAAAAATATCCGCTATTTGATCTTCTGTCTTGCAAAAAATAAGCTTAATATGTCCTTTCTCTACGTTATCACGAAGAAAATGATGACGAATCTCAATATGCTTAGTCCTAGAGTATTGAATCGGATTTTGGGAAATGTTTATAGCACTAGTATTATCACACATAATAGGAATAGAGTCATAAATCATACCAAAATCTTGAAGTTGTTGTCGTACCCAAAGAAGTTGTGAGCAACAATGAGCGGCACTAACATATTCGCTTTCGGCCGTTGAGAGAGCTACCGTATTTTGTTTCTTTGAACCCCATGAGACGAGGCGAGGTCCAAGGAACGTGGCAATCCCAGAGGTGCTCTTTCGGTCCACGGTACATCCCGCAAAGTCGGCATCGAAAAATCCTACAAGATCAAGGGGACAATACAACGGATACCACAAGTGGAGATGTTGGGTTCCAATCAAGTATCGAAGAATTCGTTTGACGTCTTTGAAATGGGATTCTTTCGGATTTGATTGGAACCGAGCACATAAACAAACGCTAAAGAGAATGTCGGGACGACTAGCGGTTAAGTAGAGAACAGATCCAATCATACCTCTATACACCTTGTCACTTACATTTTTCCCGTTCTCATCCTTGTCTACCTTAGACGTAGATACCATAGGTGTAGAGTATGATTTAGCATCCGTCATCCCGAATTTCTTAAGCATTTCTTTAATATACTTTTGTTGATGACTTAGGATTCCTTCTTTAGTTTGTTTAATTTGAAGTCCAAGAAAGAATCCTAGTTCACCCATCATGCTCATCTCAAATTCCGATTTCATTAATTCCGAAAATTATACACAAAGAAGCTCATTAGTTGCACCTAAAATAATGTCATCGACATAAACTTGCACAATCAACAGTCCTTCAGACCGTGACTTTATGAACATGGTTTTGTCCACGGATACTCTTCTAAACCCGTTTTCAAGTAGTAATTTTGACAATCTATCATACCAAGCACGAGGTGCTTGTTTTAAACCGTAAAGGGCTTTGTCCAACTTGAAAACGTGATTAGGAAAATCATTATCCATAAATCCCGGAGGTTGCTCGACAAAGACATCCTCTTCCAAATAGCCATTTAGAAAAGCGGTTTTAACATCCATTTGTAAGAGCTTAATGCCCTTGTGAGCCGCAAAAGCAATGAGTAATCGTATGGCCTCAAGTCTAGCTACCGGTGCATAGGCTTCATCATACTCTATACCCTCTTGTTGGTTGTAGCCTTGCACCACTAGTCTAGCCTTGTCCCTTACGATTTCTCCGGAATCATCAAGCTTGTTGCGAAAGACCCACCTAGTACCAATAACGGTGCGATTAGGTGGCCTAGGGACCAATTGCCATACCTCATTTCTCTTGAATTGATTAAGTTCTTCTTGCATTGCAATTATCCAATCAGAAACAGTCAGAGCGACTGTTACTTTGGCAGGTTCAATTTGAGAGAGAAATGCGTTGTGTGCACAGAAAGTGTTGAGAGAGGCTCTTGTCCTTACTCCAGATCTGATGTCACTTGTCAAATTTGACAAAGGGTGTGAGTTTTGATGTTTCCACTTCCTTGGCACGAAGGGGGCTTCTTCCCTTTCAACAGCAACAGTATGAGTGACTGTTGCTTCCTGGTCAGATGTTAGTCCTTCATCAGAGTTAGAGGACTCTGCATGTTCAGCAGTCAGTGGGACTGTTACAATCTGGGAGGGAGAAACAGCATCAGAGTTACTGTTGATTCCCCCTGAGTTGGTGTCGTCAGTAACAGGTAACAGTCCCTCAGTCTGTTGCTGATCAGTGCTATTCGAGTTTTTCAAGGCTTCTTCTTGATTAATCACAAAATCGTTTCGCACAAGCCCAATCTCGAATTCATCATCTTCCTTATCAACTTGTACCTGCTCAAAGAGACTAAATTCATCAAAAATGACATGTACACTTTCCTCAATCAACACAGTCCTCTTGTTATAAACTTTATAAGCCTTGCTATGATTTGAGTAACCAATAAAAACCGCTTCATCACTACGTGAATCGAATTTACCCATATTATCTTTACCATTATTGTGAACAAAACATTTACTAGCAAAGCGTCTAAAGTATGAAATGCTGGGCTTTCTACCAAGTAGTAATTCATATGGTGTTTTATTGAGTAAACTTCTTATCATGACTCGATTATGAATATAGCAAGCGGTATTTACCGCTTCGGCCCAAAAGTTTCGAGGAATCTTACTACACAATAACATGGTTCTAGCCATGCCCTCAAGAGTTCTATTCATGCGTTCAACAACGCCATTTTGTTGAGGAGTTCTTGGGGCGGAGAAATTATTATCAACTCCATTGTCATCACAATAAGCACCAAATGATGAGTTTTCAAATTCGGTTCCATGATCGGTTCGAATGGAAACAAGTTTTAAATCACTTTTGTTTTGAATACTTTTTAACCAAATTAAAAACTCATCAAATGCCTATCCTTTGGAACTCAAGAATAATGCCCAAACGAATCTAGTATAATCATCAACAATGACAAAAACATAGCGACTCCCTCCTCTACTACGAGTTCTCATGGGTCCACATAAATCAATGTGCAAGAGTTGTAGTGGACGAGATGTACTCACAACCTTTTCGATTTGAAGGAACTTCTAACATGTTTGCATTTGGCATATTCATCACAAATTTTATTAAGATCAAATTTTATGTTAGGAAATCCTTCAACCAAGTCAAGTCTCTTGAGAGTATTAAGAGTCTTAGTACTTACATGTCCAAATCGTTTATGCCACAACCAAGGGTCATTTTTCATAACACTCATACAAGACATGGTATGTCCGGATAAACTGTTTAAATCGGTTAAGTAGACGTCTTTCACTCGTCTACCTTCAAGTATTACCTCATGGGTTGTGGCATCAATGATTCGACAAAGACTAGCACTAAATGTAACCAAGTTACCACGGTCACATAATTGAGAGATGCTAAGGAGATTACGCTTCAAACCTTTGACAAGCCGCACATTGTCGACACAAAGTAACGATGACTTACCAACCTTCCCAATGCCTATTACTTCACCTTTCTTGTTGTCACCAAACGTTACCGCGCCACCATCATAAGCTTCAAGTGAGAGAAATTGGCTTTTGTCTCTCGTCATGTGACGAGAACATCCACTATTCAAGTACCAATTGTGGCCGCCTCTCACCAAGACCTACAAGAGATTAGACTTTAAGTTTGGGAACCCAAATCATTTAGGGTCCCTTCTTACAATCAACTTGTTTAAGGAGATCTTTCTGAATCCATGTTTGCTTTACAACTTTAACATTTCTCTCAATGTCATTATGTCTCTTTTTGCAAGCATTAAAGACATGACCAGTTTTTCCACAATAGTTGCAAATGATGTATTCGGGAAGACCAACATACTTCCTTCTTCGAAAATCAGTTTTGCTGGGATCAGGTTTCTGAATGTAACAGTGCGACTGACTATTCCCTTTGAAACCGAAACCGACAACTCTATCACATCTTTTGGATTGACTAGTGAAAAATTCAAGACATTTTGACTTCCTTCCCATTTTTTAGAGACATGTTTAGCTTCGTTAAGTTCCTTCCTAAGTTTCTCAATTTTAACCGAAAGCAACTTGTTCCTTTCCTTGGAGATGTCAAGATCATTTTTCATCACGACAAACTTTGATTTTAAGTCAATGATGGTGTTGATTTTATGCTCAATGTCAATCTTAAGGTTGGAGATGCAAAAGTTCAATTGAGTGACTTTAGGGTCGGAGGAGCAATTCTTGTGATTGTCATGTTGAATTTTAACGAGTTTTTCATGAAGGGCTCTAATGTTGATCATTCTCAGTGGTTAAAGTTTTAACGAGCTCTTGAGAGGAAGAGCTTTGCTTTTCAATGTCAGAAGCAACGGACAAGGGAACTGTGACTTTCAGACTTTCAACTTCTTCTTCAAGGTCGACTATCTCAGTTTTAGACAGCTCAAGATCTTTGATGAGATCATCACACTCCTTTGAAATTTTTGAGATTTGAAAAACTAAGAAGGTGTTAATCTCTTCAATTTTAGAGGGAATAGAGCGAGAGCTAGAAGTTTTAAGGGAATCAAGTTCATTTGTCATAGTTTTGTATAATTTCTTTAATCTTTTAAATTCAGCTTCAACTTCAGAATTAACGGTCGCGGTGTCTGTCACATTCAATTCCTGTTTTAGAAGAACGTTTTCTTGAGCAATCTCCTCTATTTGGTCTTGCATGACATCTAATTTCTCAGTTTGGTTACGACACTTGTCAAACAGTTTATCAAGCAACTTGCACACCTTGTCTTTGGAGTAAGTTCTAACCTTGGCCTTAAGATATTTTACCTCATTCTCGGAATCGGAATCGGATTCATCCGGATGTGCCATGAGACACCTAAGAGACTCATTTCTAGCAAGCTTATGTGTTTTATTTTTGAGATTGTTTGTGAAACACATTTTAGCCTCTAGTTGCTCCTCGACGGGTTCATCATCCTCGGAGTCGGACATGCCCCAAATGGCGGACATGACTTTATGCCTAAGTTCTCTCTTAGCCGTGTCTCTTCTATCCTTAGATTTGATGTCATTCCATTTTGGGCATTCTTTAGTTAGTTCGTCTCTTAGGAAAGCGTTTTCTAGCATTGTTCACTTTGAAATTTTTGAATCCTTGGCTATTGACCATCCCAAAAAGGTTACTTGAAAACATGGAAAATTCATCTTCCTCTTCTCCTTCCTCATCACTTGAGGCGGATTTAAGAGCAAATCCTTTTCCCTTTGAGGTCTCACTTGGAGCATTGGCGAGATGTAACTCGTGTGCAATTAGGGACCCCATTAGTTCATGAAAGGTTAAGGTGGTTAGGTCTCTAGCCTCTTCAATAGCGGTGACTTTTGGTTGCCACTTAGCGGTCAGACTACGAAGAATTTTTTGAATGATGTCCTCGGACTCGAAGATTCTTCCTAGACTTTTTAGCTCATTAATTTTGCTAGAAAAGCGAGAGGCCAAGCTATTGATGGACTCATCCTTCAGCATATGGAACATCTCATATTTTTTTATGAGAAGGTCTATACGTTTTTTCTTAACTTGTTTGTTTCCCTCATGTGCAAGTTCAAGGACGTCCCATATTTGTTTAGCCGTCGTACAACCGAATATACGACTCACTTCCTCCTCACCAACACATCGTTGAAGAATAGTCATGGCTTTAGAATTTTTCTCGGCCAATTTAAAATCATTTTCATTGTAAATTCTTTCGAGTTTGACCGTAGAATATCCCGTCATCATGTCCTTGTCTTCAATAATGAGTGGTCCATCTTTAATGATTTTCCAACATTGGTAATCAATGCTTTTGATGTAGTGTTCCATTTTGAGTTTCCACCATCCAAAATTCTCACCGGTAAAGACCGGAATCTTGGAGTGTTTTGAGGAATCCATAGGCCTAGAATCAAACTCAAAGGCGATTAGCCTCGATCAAGAGCACGAAGCTCTGATACCAATTGAAGGGTTTGTATTCCAAGTACCTAAGATGGGGAGGGGGTGAATTAGGTACCACTTCAAAATTTCCAACTTCATCTTTATTGTTTAAAGAAATTTGAATGTTATTGAGAAGAACAAATGGATACACCAAATGAACTGAGTTATAAAGAGTGTCTTACTAAATTAGAAAGGTGTTGTAAGCTCAATGTCACAGTAAGTCTGACTGTTACTTGTTCGTTTTAGCAGATCAAGTAAAGGCTGTAGAACGAAGGTGACAGTATTCGAGACTGTTGCTTTAAAGTGTAATACGAAATAAACGAGTAAAGCAAAGTACAGCGGAAATTAAATAGTCGAAAGATTAACATAAGAGTTTTGAATTGGTTCAGCTAATTAAAAGGCCTACGTCCAATCTTCTTCTTATTGATTCAATTAAGTAATCTACTCCGACTACCTAAGACCCTTACAATAAAAAGGACCAACAACCTACTCCGGTTGCGAAATGAGTTTAAGACTACTCCGTCTCAAACTCGACTCTTTATCTAAGAAAGTTACAAGATCAAATTCCCTGATTTTGTTCTTGTGAAAAGAACGAAGGCGAATTCATTAAGATCTAACTATTCTAGATAGAAGAGTACAAAACTTAAGGCAACAGTTGTCATGTCTGTGACTTTTGAAAACTTTGAAGAACTTTTGCAAAGATTAAAAGCTTAAAACTTTGAAGGCAATTTGCAATGAAATTTGTTTGTTTTCTCAGGAAAGTCTTGAAGAAATGAGAGAGGAGTGCTCTCAATTTATAAATGAGGAATAAATGATTTGAAAATGATTAAAGAAAAGCCTTGAGAAAGTCCACTCTCAAGCATGTGAGCAAAATGAATGTTCTTGAATAAGGTTTTCACAAGTGACAAAATGTCCAGGAAAAGTGTGCTGCTCAAGAGGTTAGAAAACGTTTTACCCTTTGATTCTCCATGGGTGAAAATCATAAGGTGACAAAATGTTTTGGGGGATAAGCCAAGCTTTGCTTTTTTGAGAAAAAGTTTGTCTATGCAATTTTGAGAATAAACTATATCAAAGGATTCCTTCTTATCATTTTCCAAACAAGTTGTAAATCAATTCAAAAATGGTTCAAACTCTTTTCAAGATAAAAGGACGTTTTGAGATTATCCGTTTAAAAGACTTTGAAAAGTTTCAGACATCTGCAACAGTCGTCCTCACTGTTACACTGAACATATGAGGTTACGGTTGCATGGACTGTTGCAATTGTAAATACCGTACTCTTCTATCTTTACAATAGATGACTCATTACAACTCGATTTTTCTTGGGCATACAACTCTTCATCAACTCTTGCTTGGAGATTAGTCTTGTTTGGAGATTCATAGATTTCCTGAAAACTTAACTAAGAGGCACATATTAATTAGGCATGTCATCATCAACAAACTACCTCAACAGCTCCTTTACTTAAAAAAGATACCCTCGTTTAAAAAAGGGACATGCTTTTTCACATACGGATTTTACTCTTTCACATACGCCTTTTACAATTATATCCCTGTCATTTTTCTACTCTTCGTTCATTTGAATTTTTTTCTCCCTTCTCTCATTTACCTTCACCAACAACACCACCTCCGTTCAAATTGAAATAGTCAATTAATAAGAATTAAAAAATGAACTAAGAACACAGAAAAATCTAAATAATATTATTTAAAATAGAAAAATTAAATAAATCAATATATATATAATATATATGGGGCGGGTTCCAGTGCGAACTAGAGTTCGGTACGAAATGTACGAACTACCTCAAAAATCTCTTCTCACAGTTAAAAACCAACCTCACTCCTAACTCTTCTCTTATCCTTTTATCTTTAAATTTTGGCATCTGCTAGCCAATTTCAGATCCAGGCAAATTTCGGCGGCTACCTCTGTGCAACAACGACGACGGCGACGAACTAATCACTACCCAGATTCAGGCACACTGCCGGCGGCCACCTCCGTGCCCCATCCACCACCACCACCAAACGACAACCACTATTTCTAGAAGTTGGCGTCCCCTCGACCACCCAAACGCCGGAGAAGTAATGACACCTCGATCACCCAAACGTCGGCAACCGTGCGCTTCTCTTCCTCTCCCATATTCATTCCTAACAATTCTTAAATCTAGGGATAAAATCGACTTATATGGGTGCGATCTCTATTGGCGGTTGTTGTGGGTTGATTGGCGACGTTGGGTGGCAGCCGATTACCGGATTTATTTATGCAAAATGGAGCGGTCTTCTGACAAGAACAAAGCCGACGAGATTCCGATTGACGAAGTGCCAACTAACGGCGGACGAGGTATGTTGGTTGTGATGTTTATCCGGATTATGTTCAACCATTAGGTGGATAAGGAACATGGAAAAAAGATCTGGTGTTCGTGAGGATTCCCATTGACGAAGCGGTGTTTGTTTTGATGTTTATCTAGTAAAGTTGAATGAGCAAAGCTGGTACATAATTTGATTACTTCCACGACTTGTAGTGAACATGAGGCATACATGGATGTTTATACTTTAATTGAAGTACTGTGTGCATAAGCTTATTAATTTTCTAATCCTTGGTGAGGTATTTCTAATTTTATAATCAACCGTAAAACGTATCTAGAAAGATAAAAAGTATATGTAAGCAAGGTAAAGGTTTGTATCTAGCAATTTAAAGAGTATATGTAGCTTGCCACATATATGTATTAAGTAAGATAAAAAGGAGTGTATACTGTGTATCTAACAAGTTAAAGACATGTATCTACCAATATAAAAGAGTAAAAGAGTGTATCTAGCTTGCCAGAGATGTGTATCTAGTAATGTGAAGGAGTGTATCTAGTAAGGTAAATAAGTGTATCTAGCAAGGTAAAGACATGTATCTAGCAATCTAAAGGAGCATGTCTAGCTAGCCAGAGGTGTGTATCTAGTAACATGAAGGAGTTTATCTATCCGAGTAAATGAGTGTATCTAACAAAGTAAAGACATGTATCTAGCAATGTACATAAATGTATCTAGCTTGCCAAAAATGTGTATCTAGTATGGTATATGAATGTATATATATAGCAAGGTAAAGACACGGATCTAGCAATCTAAAGAAATGTATCTGGTAAGGTAAGAACATATATCTAGTAATTTAAAGCTAGCCAGGTAAAGACATGTATCTAGCAATTTAAAGAAATGTATCTAGCAAGGTAAAGACATGTATCTAGCAATTTAAAAGAGTGTATCTAACTTGGTAGTGATGTGTATTTAGTATGGTAAAAGAGTGTATCTAAAAAATTAAATGAGTGTATCTAACAAATAAACGATAAAAAGAAAGTCATATACGAGTATAATTTAACCTACTAAGTAATTTGAATGACAAAAAAATTTTAAGCACTTAATTTGGAGTATATTTTTATTCTATCCAAGTCGTACGATATAATATACCTACATATATGTATCTCGAAACTTAAAGGTGTGTATCTAGCTAGTTATGGATATGTATCTACCAACTTAATTGAGTGTATCTAGTATGCTAAAGATTTATATCTAACAAATTAACGGGATCAAACTAGGGAGGCGATTATCATAAATTTAGGACGAGAAATGGTTTAGGGTTGGATTAGGCGGCCCGCTATGTAGAATCCCTAATCCAACCATAAACTCTAAATGAGTGTATCTACTTATTTAAAGGGGATCTAGCGGCTTAAACGAGTGTATGTACTTATTTATATGGATGTATCTAGAAGCTTAGACGAGTGTGTCTAAATAGCTACATATATGTATGTAGCAACTCAAATGAATGTATTTAGAAAGCTAGATGTACGTATCTGCCAATTTAAAAAAATGTATCTAGCTAGCTAGAAAGATGCATCTAGCAACTTAAATAAGTGTATCTAGCTAGTTAAAGGTATTTATCCAACAACTTAAGAAAGTGTGTTTAGGAATTTAAAGGAGTGTATCAAGCTAGTTAGAGGTATGTATCTAGCAACTTAAAAAAGTGTATATAGCAAGCTAGATATATGTATTGACCAACTTAAAAAAAGGTATCTACCTAATTATAAGGTTGTATCGAACAACTTAAATAAGTGTATATAACATGCTAGATATATGTATTGAGCAACTTAAAAAAAGGTATCTACCTAATTATAAAGATGTATCTAACAACTTAAATAAATGTATTTAGATAGTTATCTCAAATATGTGTGGCGGTTTTCTCTACGCCATACTCCTTACAAGTGTTTATGAATGATTATCTTTGTAAGCTTACATTTTTCATCCGCGATTCATTGACTTGGAATCTAGCGGTAGAATCTGGAAAAAAATCTATTTAGTAAATACATAACAGTAGTTACAAACATAGATTTGTGTATCCGTCAGTATTCATTCATGTAACTGGTGACATATTTTATGTATACAAAAAATACATCACTTTAAATACACAATAAACACAAACATAAAAAAGTACGACCCCATCCTTTCACTAACAAGTAACATCACACCGACTACCCCGTCTTCAACTCGACAACTAGAAGTTGTGGTCAACAACCAACGTCTTTTACTCTGACCAACGTTCTCTGATGCCCACATGACCCGTCACATTAACCAAGAACTACCACCGCCATTCACAACCCCATTACTGACCAACGCCATCCCGACATGAACCATACCCACCAATCTTGCCGTACAATTATATGTGTAACATTCTTACCCTACAACCATAGCCACTCATACCACCATATCTGATCACCACACCACCATTACTACTCACCACGACCATCACGATCACTACTCACCGTCGCGGACCCCATTACTCACCTCATGGCGCCCATCGCCCCAAAACAACCCACTGCAAATCTGCAGCACCACACCATCACCCTACCCGCGACGAACCCACAAAATAGGGTCAACAATGGTGGTCACCGACTTACCGGAGCCGTGACGCCGCATCAGTTGGTAAATGAAGGATAGTATAGATCTGGTTCATTACCAACGGCAAAGATTTATAGGCCTGAACACTACTTTCGCTTCACACAACCAAGCCACCACCTTAATCCGTCTAGAAGATCTTCTCATTTCTAGTTGCTTCTTTTTTATGAACTTTGTGATTTAAAGTGTATATCTGTTGGAAACAAAGCTCATTTCACCGAAATAATCACAGAACCGACATTGTCACGCCGAGTTAATCACGACGGGTTCAAGGTGTCACACCGGTGACGTCACTGTCGGAGTTCCGGCGGCCATGGAGTTGGTCACCTCTTATGGCTGGGTATGAGATGAGGGGAGTTAGTTGGTGTTAGGGATAAGGGTGTCAGTGGGTGAGTGACTCTATTAGATAAGATAAGAAATTGTGGTTAATCCTTACCGCAGAATAAGTTCAATATGACAGTCTTTATTTAGTTCGTACAGTTTGCACCGAACTTGTAGTTCGCACAGGAGCCCGATTCTATATATATATATACACACATATATATATATATATATATATATATCTATATATTATATTATATATATATATATATATATATATATAGCTTAGTTCAATTGAGTCCACCATTTTCTTAGAGTCCTTGAGTCCTCATCCTAGCCATTGGATGAGGGAGATGGATGGCTGAGATTTGGGAGATTAAAAAATACACTTATCACTAATTAATTACTATGCACTAATTAATTAACTTTCTCTCTCTAGCTTTACATTAATCACTTTTTAAACACTTTTAAGCACTTTTGAGCACTTTTGAGCTGCTGAGATTTATGAGTGTAACTTTGATGCTTGCGAGTGTAACTCTAATGTTTTAGAGTGTAACTTTAACTTTTTAAGGCGGTTTGTATGTAAAAATTTGAATTTAAACAATTTTAACACCTTACGAGTGTAACTTTGATGCTTTTCGAGTGTAACTTTAATATTTTCGAGCGTAACTTTAAATTTTGAAGACGGTTTTCTCTATAATAATTTGAATATATATAATTTTAACATTCTACGAGTGTAACTTTGCTGATTTTCGAGTCTAACTTTAATTTTTTTGAGACGGTTTTGTATATAAAAATTTGAATTTATATAATTTTAACATTTTACAAGTGTAACTTTGATGATTTACGAGTGTAACTTTAATATTTTACGAGTGTAACTTTAGTTATTTTTGGTCATTTTGAGTGGAATTTTTTGAATTTTATTACATGTTGAATTTATGTAATTTACTACAAATTTATGAATGTAACTTTAGTCATCTATGAGTGTAACTGTAGTCCTTTATGAGTGTAACTGTAATCCTTTATAAGTGTAACTGTAGTCCTTTATAAGTGTAACTGTAGTCCTTTATAAGTGTAACTGTAGTCCTTTATGAGTGTAACTGTAATCCTCTAAGAGTGTAACTGTAATACTTTATGAGTGTAGCTGTAATACTTTATGAGTGTAACTGTAGTCCTCTATGAGTGTAACTGTAATCCGACCACCACAAACCAACCCACACTCACAAAAAAATAGATCTAGGAAAAAAAAAATGAAAACAAGAGTAAAAACTAAAATAAGAAACAGATCTGACATCAACAAGTGTAACTTTTAAGGTCATTTTATGTTACTTTAATAAATACAGTGTGTTACTTTAATAGATGATCTATGTGACTTTAATAAATAAAATGTGTAACTTTAATAGACGATATATGTGACTTTAATAAATAAAATGTGTAACTTTAATAAATAAAATGTGTAACTTTAAGAGACGATATATGTGACTTTAATAAATAAAATGTGTAACTTTAATATACGATATATGTAACTTTAATAAATAAAATGTGTAACTTTAATAGAGAATTTGTGTTACTTTAATAGAAAATTTGTGTTACTTTAATAGAAAATTTGTGTTACTTTAATAGAAATCATTATTACTTGAAACCCTTTTTCAGATCTAGAATAAAAAAACACACAAAATCAAATCATACTCAAATTTGAAAAAAAAATCATTCATCCCTAATGGACACCCTTTCCAGATGTGAAAAAAAAAATACATACACAAACACAAATTCATATCCAGATCTGAAAAACAAGAAGACACACCACAAAGACAAATTAGATCTAAAAAGACGAAAAGAAATTAGAAAAAGGAAAAAATAATAAAAAATAGAAGAGAGTAATGAGAACAAAAAAAGACAAGATCTGAAAAAAATAAAATGAAAAACAAATGAGAAGAGGGAGGAGAAGAAGATGAAGGAGAGGAGGGAGGACTGCGGACTGGCGGCAGGAGGAAGAAGACGGTGGTCGGAGAGAAGAGGAAGGAGGAAGGAGGACGTAGGGGCGTTGGTGTGGTGTGGTGGTGGAAGGCGGCAGACAAGGGGGCGGTGGGAGGCGGCAGATCCGGGTCGGGGATGGGGTTTGTGTTGGCTAATGTTAGGTGGGGTGGAGGAGGGTGGTGGCAGAAAGAGGGAGGCGGAGGGGAGCATGCAGCGGAGGACGACGTAGGGGCGTTGGTGTGGTGTGGTGGTGGGAGGCGGCAGATCCGGGTCGGGGTGGGGTTTGTGTCGGCTAGTGTTAGGTGGGGTGGAGGAGGGTGGTGGGAGAAAGAGGGAGGCGGAGGGGAGCATGCGGCCGAGGACAGTGGTGGCAGGGCGGCGGCGGAGGGTGATTGTGGGTTTTCATTTGGTTTAGGTTTTATTTGGTGGTGATGTTGGTTGGTGGAAAAATGAGAGAAAATGGAGAGTTTTTTTTAGAGAGAAGTTTGATTGTGTGGTGAGAATGATATTGTGTGGGATGAGAGAGAAGTAATTGTGTGGAAAAGCTTATATATTGAATTAGTATAGATTAGTGGTTAATTAATTAAGTGTAGAGAGAGAGTGATATTAATCACCCTTTTGGAGGATCAATCTCAGCCACCTATCCTCCTTCATCCAATGGTCCAAAATAGGACTCAAGGACTCTAAGGAAAGAGGAGGACTCAATTGATCTTTG